>JAFISB010000040.1:75399-238285 GCA_022560015.1 Diplodia mutila | reverse complement strand
CTAACCCTAACCCTAACCCTAACCCTAACCCTAACCCTAACCCTAACCCTAACCCTAACCCTAACCCTAACCCTAACCCTAACCCTAACTAACCCTAACTAACCTCTAATCGTATAACTAATCTATTTTAACGCCTTTATTCTATCTCTAGATAGAAACGTAGGAGTCGATATAATTACTTATAATTTTAGCTAATTAAGAAATAAGCTCTTAGCGAGAATTAGTACGAACTTAGATTTTAAAAATCTAGTCTATAATAATAAGATAAAGAATCTTATAAGAGGCTTTAAGTCTATTATTTCTAAGAACTTTTATTTTTAAGATATAAGAATCTACGCGGATAATTAGACTATAATTAACTCTAACTCTAAGTAATATTAAATAAAGAATTATCTTAGCTTATCTAAATAAGTCTAATCTAATACTTATAGCTAGGCGAATTTTCGTCTAGTCGTTAATATATATTTAAATAAGAACTTAGTCTCTAATAAGTCTTTAAGACGAAACTCTATTATTATATCTAGTACTAGTAAGAGTTAAACTCTTATTACTTATTAGATTTTCTTATCTTATATATCTATCTATAGTTAACTCTAACTCTAACTAATCTTAAAGATCTAGTCTTTAAAGAATACGATCGGCGTATTAATATAGTTAGAGATCTATAGAGTCTAATATAATATAATATTAAAGTATTAAGTTATAATACTATTAGTCTTAGTAAGTCTAAAAGATAATATAAAAATAGAATCTAACGCTTTATAAGTAATATTATAATAAGCTAAAATAGGCCTACTTTAAGCTATATTATACTTAATCTACTATACTTTTATAAGAGTATATACGGATCTATATATCTTAAAGACGCTAACTTAACTAATAAAGAAGAGAGCTATTAGATAGTTTATAAGATTATAATTCTTTTTAAAGTAGAAGTAGTCTAACTTAAGCTAAAAGTACTATTTAAAAAGAATACTACTAATAACTTTACTAAAAAAACTAATATAGTCGAATTTCTTAGTATATTATAAAAGAATATTCTAGCTCTTAAAAGAATTCGTTACTATTACTTATAAAAGAGATATAGGTTTAATAAAAAGCTATATAATAGGGCTTTAATATCTTATACTTTACGAGTTAAGCTAGTACTATTTTAATATTAGATTAGTTTAGTACGTATTATTCTCTAATAGCTAAGCGATAAGACTAATAAAGATATACTTTATACGTTTAATATAGTCTATTATTTTAGAAACGTCTCTAAGTAATCTAAATACTATATCTTTATTATATAAAATGTTAGAAAGCGGCCTAAAAAGAGTAACGCGATATATAAAATATAAGACTAATAGAAGACTAATAGTAATTAGTCTTATTTTAATAAAGAGATATATAATATCTATTTTATTATATCTTAGGCTAGAAACGTTAATACTAACGAAGTATTTAAAGATCTAGTAAAATAAAAGTAAGATAAAGGCGCTAAAGATACTAGTTTAGAAAATTAAATAGATATTTCTAAATAACTAGTATATATATAACGACTTCTATAATAAAAAATAGTATAATAAGTATAACGGTAGAGCTAATAGTTATACTATAAAAATTACGTAAGATATATAGCGATAAGACTAATACGTTAGTACTTATATCTATATACGCCGTATATTAATATATAGTATAATAATAAGCCGGCCGATATAGCTAGAGTATAAATCGTATATACTAATAGTTAACGGACTAGATAGATAGCGCTAAACTCTAAAATAGTAGATACTTATACTTAAAGTAGCCCTCGTGTTTAAGACTATTTCTTTAAGAAAATGCGATGTATATATTAGCCGTAAACAGAATAATATAACTAGTCGACAAGTAGAACGTGGTTATAGATAAAAGATTTTTATCTTTATCTATATTATGACTACGTATTTAGCAAGTCGTAGCGAATTACAAAATCTCCCTACACACCAGAATCGTATTGAGTGACATCCTGCGCAGCAACATAGTTTTTCCAATTGGTACAGGTGCGGTTCATCACGTCTTAATCGATCGAAATCTCCGATGGACGCTCGAGAATCTGCACCGCGAAGCCCTCAGACGTATGCCAAGCGATGTGGCAGTGCATGAGCCAGGCCTATGTGTAAGTGTCAGTCAGCGAAACCAACTTCAAATACGCAATGGAAGAGTGTTCTTACGCCGGGATTGTTGGTCTTGAAGCCGATGACCAAGTAGCCACTCGCAGGCATCATGGCAACGTCCCTGCGGGGAGCGTTGACCAGCTGCAGTGCGTTGGTCTGGTTGGAATCGAAGTTGCCGTAGCCGGAGCCGAGGACCCAGAAGTCGTGGCCGTGCAAGTGCATGGGGTGGTCCTGGGCGAAGGGCGAGTGCACGACCATGTAGACCCATTCGTCGACCTGATCGAACTGGATGACCTGTTGTTTGTGGGCCCACGTGCCGTTGCCGTCGGCGACCTGCGCAAGGGACGGATACTCCCACGCGGTGCGGAAGGACGTCTTGTTGGTGGTCCAGAGCAGCGCGTTGTTCGTCACTTGCACTCCCACCTCCTGGCTGTCGCCGGCGGCGAAGCTATCGGTTGCGCTGATGGCGAGGTAAGGGACGAGGTTGGAAGGAGATTCGTCGGAGCAGGAGTCGCTGTAGTCGTAGGCCGATGTGGTCGGATCGGCAGTGGATGAGTTGTCGTAGCGGATGATGCCCTTGACGTTATCGGTGGCGTCGGACTCGGAGCACGATTCCTGCGGTATGGCACGCAGCCAGAAGTTGCCGCCGCTGATGTCCATGGCAGTGACGATGACTTCGTACCGCTGACCCATGCCGATGCTGAGATTCGTGGTGTTGTAGGGTACAATGGGCACGAAGTCGTTGGCAATGACCTCGAGGGTGTGGTTGTCAATCATGAAGCGGAAATGATTGTCTGCGGCCGCATTCACCAAGCGGATACGGTACCGAGTGCCGGCCTCGAAGACAGTCTCGAATCGAGATCCCAAGGTATCGTTGTAAGTGTTGGTGCCATTGATGGGGCCGTTCACAGCCGTCGGCGGGCCGCCAGTGGCTGCTTGAGAAACAAGCTCATCAGCGGTTTGCTTGTTCGCGTTAGTTCAAAGCACAGAAGAGTCGACATGGATGATGCAACCTACGTGATACCAATCGTTCAGGAAGACATGGCCGAGGTCGACATCGTATTTGCTTGAAGCCGGGCCGTTGATGACAATGCCACCGAAAACTCCGTCCCATGCCTGGACGTAAAAGTGAGAATGGTACCAACCAGTTCCATATTCCACTGCTCGCCACTTGTATGTGTACGAGTCACCGGGAGCAATCGGGCACTGAGTGATGCTGGGCACACCATCCATTTGATCCGTCCAGTTCTGACGGATGCCGTGGAAGTGGACACCGGTGCCATTTGTCTGCAAGGAATTCGTGACATGCACGACTATTTCAATCATTGTCAGTCCGAATCCTACACTGCCCAGAATCCGCATTCAACTTACTGACAGTATCGCCCCAGTCAGCGATGATGGTGGGTCCCGGAAACGAGCCATTGATGAGCTGCACCGGCATTTCGACTCCATCAGGTGAGACAGTGGTGTTCTCGATGTTGAACCAATACTCCCGGACGACACCCGTCTCCGGTACATTCTCGTAGTAGTTCGTCGATATGTCAAACCCCTCGCTCCAGCACGATCTGTCGGAAGCGCTGTTGACACATGCCGAGCTTGTGGTGTCGCGCTTCAAAGGTCCTATCGGATCAAACGAAGGTAATGCAAGGGCCCCGTGGACGCTGACGAGGGAGCCGAGAGACGTCAAAAGAATGACTAGTGAACGCATTTTCCAATGTAAGCGCAGGTTGGCAGCTCAGAATAAAGAATGAATGCCGCAGCTCTGCAACCGAGAGAGAATAACGGTAACAGCTTGGGTCTCTTGTGTTTGTGTGATGAAGCTTTGAGAAGAACATCAGCCTTGTATTAGTATAGTCCGTCGATCGCCGATGATAGGACGGCGCAGTCAGCAGTTCAGGAACGCTGGGATCATGGCGCACAGCCCAATTACACGTACGCAACGGCGAGTACCAGACATGGGACCCTTTGAGTGAGACCTAATACAGCGTGCCGTGCGGGTTCGGGCTTAAGCATCCTACCCCGAGCCCGTTTTCCGAGCCACCCTGCTGATTTCTATTTGTACTCGCGCACGTAAACACGTGAGTGGTTCGGTTCATTGGCCTCTCTTAAATAAAGACAATTACTTCGTATCCAAACAGGTAGAAAGTTGGAAAGCACTATCTCAATGAAACTGGAAAGTGCAGTATTCGATAAGGTGTTTGATCTACTGTTGAGCGTTGCGCTGCACCACACACTGGTAAGTTTTACTTAACAAAGCTCACCGGGGATGTGGTCCACACAGAAATCTAAGACAGCAGGCACTATGACCATTGACTAAATCCAAACGCAGATAGATAGTGTGTTCGCCCTATACCTTAGAAAGCTTAGCCAGGGGCAGTACCGGGTTCAGTGTCCACGCGTCGAAGGCTGTGGATGGGCACGTCCTCAGCTCCAAGCCTTGTCGAGCATCCGTGGGCGCAGTTCGTACGGCCCGAATGGGTGCTGATCGACAGGCCGGGCTTTGAAAGTCAGATAAGTTGATGCATTGTTTCCTTCTTTTATCCCGTCGACCTTGCGTTCAGCCTTCGCTCAATTAGCCACCCGCTTTTACAATTGTCACTGCTTGTGATTGAACGCCTTGAAACGCTTTCTCAAGTAAGCTTCTCCGCAACACAACGCAATGGAGCTGCTCTCTCTATTTGCCGTACACTTCGCTTTGAGCGCTGCCTTTAGCATCCCGGCCGGCCTCACCAAGCGTAAGGCTGAAACGAATGCCACGCTCGTCGCTTATGGGACCAACACCTCGTCATGGCCAATCGCATACGGAACCAATGATGGTATGTACTACGTTTCCATGCACCTCTTTGACACACAAAGTCATCCGGCCTTTTCAACACCAATCTTGGTGACAACTCAGTTTCCAAACCACAGGCCTCCTCTACATAACGCAGACGCCCGACGACACCAACAACAACCTGACGCCCGTGAGCTGGGACCTGCCGTCCATCACGAACGAGAACTGGATCGTCAACGCGACGTTCGTCAACGGCACGCGGGCGGGCTCGCTCTACATCCGGCCGGAAGAGGACAACGCGGTGGGGGTGCTGCCGATGACGAGCATCACCAACATCAACGGCACCGTCACGGGCTTCGCGCTGTTCGCCACGCAGCTGGTGTACAACAACGATTCGCAGCTCGAGGCGCAGTTCTGGGCCGAGTCGACCGGCACGAGCGGCATCTACAGTTTGGTGTGGAACTCGGACGGCGTGGGAAGCTCGGACGATAGCTGGCCGGTTGTGATCAAGGGAGTCGAGTCGTAGGGTGGTTGTGAGTATCGCAGTCTGCGTCGCTCATACGTCTCATCTGTGGGGATGATGGGGATTGGGTACGACTCACGTATTTGGCTGTAGACGGAGGATCATCGGGTCTGTTTTCCGAGGAATGATGGATTGAATTGTCCGAATTTCGATGTTTCAAGAAAGTGACAGAGGCTTGCTACGTAGAGAAAAAGATTCTCGTCATCGACCACACGTACGTTGAGGAAGTCGGCCAGTGTTCCGCAATGCCACTACTTCTTGAACGACCTCGCCACAAACTCCTTCCAGCTCACCGGTTTCTCTTCAAGCAACGCGAGACTGTCCTTCAAGCTGGCACCGTTGTAGTAGCCCGGATCCTCAATGAAGAGATGGTTTTCCAACATTTCCTCAGCGATCGGCTCAGGGAGGAACTTCTTGTACTGCTCATTCGACACCTGGTTGAAACGCGTCTTCTTCCCCGTGGCTTCCTCGTACTCAGCCAGGATCTGCTCCGGAGTGTAGTAGTCCGCTGCGCCATACACCTGCGCGCCCAGCAGCTTATCCTTGTTCTTGATGATCGCCTTGACAAATTTCCCTGCATTTCAGCAGTCAGTGCGCATTGCTCCCGGCAAGGCAGAAGAAAGGAGCATACCGGTATCTTCCGCAATATCCACCAGCGGGAACTTTGCCTTTCCACTCACTGGGAAGGACAAAGTCACAACGCCATCATCCCCTTCCTTCAGCATTGTCTTGTAGTTTGACATGAAGTATCCCGGTAGGTAGAACGAGCATGGGACCCCGCTCGCTTTGATATAATTCTCAATCTCAGCCTTCCCATCGAAATGGGGGACGTGCTTCAGCTTCCCGCCGCTCGTCTCGGTCACGTTGAGCAAGCTGGAAAAGATGAGATGCTGAACACCGAGCTCCTTGGACACTTCGGCAACGTTCTTGCCTTGGATGAGCTCAACCTTTGCGTCGGCCGTCTCCCAGTAGTTAGTGACGAGAAAGACGGTGTGTGAGCCATTGAGAGCTTCTTGAAGGGACGGCTTGGAACTGAGATCGGCCTTGCAAGCGGGTTAATGCGAAACTTGTGCATACGGTGGATGGTACCTACGGCCGTCATCTCGACTCCTTTGCTCACAAGGGCTTGGGCAGCGGGCTTGGATGCGTCACGAGTGATACCGCGAATCTTGAATTCCTTGGCGAGAGTAGCGTCGGCGAGAAGCGCTCTGATGACAGAGCCGCCTTGGTTGCCGGTGGCACCGAAGACAGTGATGAGCTTGGACATGTTTGGCTATTGGCTGGTTGGTATTGATCTTGGAGTAGGTAAAGATGATTCGGGAGCACTGGTCTTGCAGGTGCGGGCCCGTTGATTTAAATCCTCTCCGCTCTCCAAGGGCAGGGGAATTGAACATGCGCCACCGCCCTTTTCTCACAGTCCCCGTTCTCGACCGCCAGCCCGTTATCGAGTCAATCAGAGAGCAGGTGGGCTGCATAGCCGCTGCGACTTTCTCATTCTCGTGGCGTGCGTCGTGGCTTACCCAGAAAGGAATGGTTTGTTGACCCCGCTCATCCTTCCCGCGTATGAAAATCAGGGCTGAGGGTGGAGCATGCGCCTCAAGGTGTATTTTAAATCATTACTATAGCAACCGAGCTGCTGACTATTTTCTTCTGCATAGCGGAGGGACGGCTGGGTCGTAGCCCTGTCCAATCATGTGGACGTCAAATCGGTGGCCGTGGTGACGAGACTTTCGCCGGGTGGTGCCGCGGCCTTCTCGGCCCCGTTAGAGCCTTGGTCATTGCCTCGTAGAGAAGGAATCTAGATTGGAATGCAAAGCAAAGGGCTCTGGCATCTGCATTGCACATAGCAACGCAGTACCACAGGAGTGGGGGTGGAGCCAGCTACACCGATTCGGGGCAAAAACTTACTCCATCTTCGCATGCGTTTATTCTAGTCCGCCCATCTTTTTGGGCATCTGACAAAGCGATTGGACATTCAAGACCCGGACAGCGATTGCATTACAGGTCCATCGTGGTTGATCCTCGGAAGACGACAATATGCCTGTTGACGTGGCCAGTTAAGACATCGGAGGCACCTCCGAACTTTCTTTATAACAGCTGGCGCTGCGTCTAAAGTTCGACCCCTCCTCCGTTCAGAACAAACAGAAATATAATGGCGCCCTCGAAAGATCTACAGCGACTTTGCAAAACGTGCCAAGTAATTCAGTTCGACGATAGCGAGCATCGCGAAGAACTGGCACGCACTGATGGACTTGAGCCTCGCATAAAGTCTCCGTCGCCTTCACCGCATGGCGGTGGCCTGATATCAAGAGAGATTCGGGGTTCGACCTGGGACACTCCCGGCTGGACCTTTCAAGAGGCACATGTCTCACAAAGAAGGCTTCTTTTTGGGCTCCACGTGATGTATTTCAGCGGCCCACGACACTCCGAGTCCGAAGAAGGTGAAGTCAATCGCATTGGTCATTGGGGTGCATGGCACCCCAATCGGCGCTACGAGTACACCATCTGCTCCTGGTACCACGTAGCGGAAGACTTCTCCCGTCGACGCCTAACTGAGAGGCTGGACTGCTTTCCCGCCATCTCGGCGTTCGCCAAAGTCGTCTCCCAGTTCACTGGTGACAGATATCCGGCAGGATTATGGCTCTCGGGCCTTCACCGAGGCCTTCTGTGGGCGAATCAAGGGCGAACGAATTTCGACGACTTCACCGGCGTCTCGAAGTTGTACGTGGCACCGTCCTGGAGCTGGGCCTCGCAGCCTCACGAAGTTTTCTAGGTCTGGGGAGCGAGCAGTCCGAGCGGTTTCAACCACACGCCTGAATTCAGCGTTGAAGCCGCAGACGTCCAAGTCGATGGGCTCAATCACTTTGGTCAAGTTCAGGGCGGGGGTTTGAAGATTCGCGTAAAGGTACATGATCTGAGACAGCTTGACACCCGGCGGGATCCTGCGATTCTTGGGCTTATCTTCCCGTGGTCCTGCACGTCGGACGGCCGGTATGTCGCGCACATCAACTTGGATTGGGTGGATGAGTATCAGGACTGCTTCACGGTGGCACATCGCCCAGATGGTCACCTCGAAGAGCTGTCCATGGTGTTGGTCTCCAGCCGGAACCTTACTTCTGGTGAAGTTACTGGTCGCTCACTTGACGGCGACGAGATTATGTTAGGGCTCTTGGTTCAACCGACCGGGGATTGCTCGGCGTATAAACGACGTGGAATATGGGTTTCCTATTCGTGTGAGCTTGGTGGACGGGAGAACGTCCCGAAGACTAGTATTTCTATACTATAGTGTGATACATGTGCGGGTGGACGATATTGAAGGAAGATGAGGCGGACCTCCGGCATCCTCTTAGTAGTCTTGTGACAAGCCCAGTCAGGATCATTCTAATAAAAACGTGATTCGCAGTGCCCACTCTCTCGCCAATGCAACAGCCAAGCCAGCACGCACCTCGGCACACAACTTCCAATCCAGCGAGAAAAGGGAAAAACATCGCGCAGTGCGACACCAGTAGCGGGGAGGGGGGAGTAGGGCTGTGGAATCGCCGCCCCCTACGGCAGCGGCGTCTTCCATCTTGCGAGTCAGTAGCAGTATTATATGCCGAACAGCCGCATCGACCGAACAGGTAAGACAGGGCGAGGACGCTAAGCCGTACCCGATCATCGCGCCCTACGAGATTCAGTTTGCGGGAATCTCCGAATTGGCCGCCGCAGATCGCTTGTGGCTTTTCTATCCCGCCCGCGTCCGCCTTGCACTTATTATCTTTATTTACCCCACGCATCATTGGGCCACCGGATGGTCCGATGAGAGCCGCCCCCGGCCGGGGTTTCACGCCACCCATGGCGCGACAAGGCTTACGCCGAGCGCAGGGCATGCCGTGGCATCGGCTTCTGAAACGCCTGCGGTGGCTTGCGATGTGGAATGTGACTTGGTATGCTGGTGAGCTGAGCCGCATGCCTGATTCTGGGTGGGTGGGAGTCGAAGATCTGGTCCGGGTGGATTTTGCGGGATTTTCCAACGGACATGTCTGTCCAGACAAGATCTTCATAATCTGCAGCGTAAAAGGAGAAGAGCATCCAAACGCCATTAACGACGGGCACATCATGCACAATACATAGTCCTGCAGTAGCTCTTCTGACGCAAGCAGGAGATCAGGGTTCAAACTGGTATCATTGATTTGCGACATAAACATAGATCTTCTCCATTGCCGTTTACAGGCATCCATCCGTCTTGACCTGCAAGTCCTCCGCCATGCCAAGCCGTTTAATCAGCCTCAGAGCCCGAAGCACCGCACTTCTTGGTGCAGTAGTAGTTCATCTGTCATAAAGATCAGTACGAGGAACAGCTTCGAATCAATTGGAGAACAGTCTTACCTCATCGCCACCAATGTGCTTGCCAGCGGAGCTGCAGGCAAGACCGTCGGCCTGCGTCGTCGAGATTAGCACAGTAACCACAAGAGCACTAAATCAACCACTTACGAAGGTGCAGTCGGGGCATTGGTCCCACTGGTTGTCGCCGGTGTTGCGTTGCCGGTAAAGATCGCAGGCGCACTTGGTGGCGTCGGGGAGGACCTCATAGGAAGTCTGCCAGTTGTAGCTGACGCTCCAGGCGGTGCCACCAACGGGGGACGACTGCTGGTTGGAGACGCATGCCGCTGCGTTGTGGAGGTCCGCGTACGACCTGAAGGACCCAGACTTGATTAGATGCCCGGGTGGAAGGGAAGCTGGAAGAGGTACAACTTACGATCCGGCGGCCAAAGAGAGCACGGTGAGGATGGAGAACTGCATGTTGGAAGTTTGTAGTGAGTGACAAAGCTGGGTGGCCGATGGAGGAGAGGCCAGTGGCGAAGGATTATATAGGACACAGGATGGAGCAGGATGATGGCTCGGCTCTTTGCATCTCGCTCAACGCTCTGTCTTGCTCGGCTTCGCATCCCGTGGTCTCTTGACGACTGACTCATGCATCTACCCGTCGTCTGATATATGGTAGCCCGAGATGCCGAAGAGCTTGCCATTTCAGTACCATGTTGGACGTTTGGCTCGTATCTGTTATGAGATGGCCGCGGGAAGGGTCGTGCGTTGTTGGTCGCCTACCCCACTGATGTGTTACTCAGCAAAACGCTTGAGTCGTGGGGAGTGCTAGGCGGTTGTGGGAGTCAGTTTGGTGCTTACGCGACTCGCGAACGACGCTGCCACGACAAAGTAAAAGGGGGCGAAGCGAGCCCAAGCCTTGGACTTCACCGCATCTTCCCTGTCGCAGTCCGCGTATAACGATGGAATTCAAGCTTTTCAACGGTCTAAGGGTCTTAAGCATACGGGCACTTATGGTTTTAAGCTGCGGTCTATGTCGTCGCACGGATAACAGATACACATCGCCCAAGCATGGACGTGCGGTTTGGTTCTAAAGAAAGAAAATCAAGGCGCGCGACTTCCCCAGCAGCGCTCCGGATGTTCCTGCTGATCGCATCCTTATCAGGCGCGCAGCTCTTCCGACGTGCCATGCTGTAGGGAACAAGTCTGGAGGCCTGACAGTCGCGAACACGAGAGCATCTCGCCTCGTTCCGGGTCTGCTCGCACCCACTGAATCAGCAGGAAGAACACCAGGAATCATGGACTTGGACGGTGATGGACTATAAATCTCGCACGAGATCCCTCCCATCTGGCTGCATCTCCGCAGCACACCCCGTCCGTTCTTTTCATCATGATGTACCGCCTCGGACTTTCCACTCTCCTTCTCGCCACCATCGTCGGTGCCAGCCCCATCGACACCAAGCCTGTCGAGTACACCGAGGGCTACGATCTCAAGGCAGATGACCTTGTGATTCCCATCGATGGCGTCCGTGAGTTCCCCCGCGTCTTCCCTTCTCCTTCCTCAAATGACAGTTGCTTACTTTGCGGCAGCGCACGTCATCAAGGAGAGCACCTACCTCTCGCAGTTGAAGGCGCAAGGCGTCTCCATCGGGGCCCCCGAGCTGGACCCGTCTTGGATCAGCGTCGACGCCCGCGACATCCCCGACCTCGAGCCGGCCCCGCTCGGCGTCCTCGAGTCGCGGCAGGCGTCGTGCGACCAGACCTTCTCCATCGTTACGGACAAGGAGGAGACGTTTGTGGACTGGGACGTGCAGATGTCGCCCGTCGCGTGCGCCACGGGCGACATGGACATCTCGGTCACGTCGGGCTTCAGCGTGGCCAACACGGTGGGCGGCAGCGCGGGCGTGGACCTGAAGTTCGTCAAGGACAGGCTGGGCGGCTCGCTCGGCATCGACTACTCCCGCACGTGGACGACGCAGACGTCCATCATCACCAAGGGCACGGTCAAGGACGGCAACTGCGGCGTCATGATCACCAAGCCCCTCACCACCCGCCACTCCGGCCGCCAGTTCAAGGGCTGCATCGGCTCCACCACCGAGGTCGGGACCTGGTACGCCGACAGCCACGCGGATGGAAGCTACAACGGTGTCAAGTGGATTTCGGGCGCCACCGGCATGTGCATCAAGCCGGGAAACAACCCCCCGCTCTCTCGCTGCAACGGCCAGGGCAACTTCGTATAGACCTCTGCGGTCTGCACCGCCGCGTAGATAGCTTCAATGAAACGATCAAGTGGTTGAACACGGCTCTTCTCTTTTTTTGGTGCGATACCTGTGAGGTTCGAGTGTTGGCAGACCACTGACTTGGTGGTAGTTCGTCGGGTAGGATTGGTGATGGTGGTAGTGTAGGAACGGCCGAGCATCGAATGGTGCAGAGAAATCTCTGTGCAGAATGATCTATAAGCTATCTGCTGGGCAGCGTAGTATACAAACGCGCCGGGTGACTAATTAATAGCAAACGAGGTAGCAAACGAGGTAGCAAACAAGAGGCGAATAGCATGGAATCTACCAGCTCCGTAAGTTTCAAAACAAAGTCAGAATCAAGCTCCGAGATGATATGCTGGGTTTTTGTGGGGTTCGGGATTATTGATGCAGCAAGATCTGTCAAGTGGCGGCGGCCAATGAGATTATTGCGGTTTTGGGCCCCCAACATTTGCGCAGGCAGCAGAGGAGCAGGAGCCAATAATAATGGCCGCACAGCCACACCTCTAAATTCCAACACCGCACCGGCCTGGCCGCGTACCCTTGGTACCACCCACGGTGTTTCACCGGTGACGATTGCTGGGTTGATCAGAACCAATTGTCAACACCGCATTGTACTAGTGGAGCCCGTTTGCCATTGCAGCCTGCTGTTGCCTTCCCGCCTTCCAGTACTCTGGATCCTTTATTTAACGGTTCCCTTCGCCTTCTCACACCAGGGCATCAGCGTCAGTCTCTCCAACTGACTGCATCGCCTTCTCCATCCTTTGGTTTTTCCCATCGCCCGTCAGGCATTCGCACTCCGTCTCACGTCTTCCCGCCCGAACGACAACCATCAAAATGGCATCGCACGAGGCGCCGGCCGCACTCCCGATAAAGGACTCTGAATCGCCCAGCACTATGAACGAGTTCATACCTCTCCTCTACAAACTGCTCTTGAAGACGACCGACGGCACTTCCACCCAAGGCACGCCCGACGATTCGGACAGCGAAGGCGACAAGTCATCCGAAGACGCGGCGGACACTCCAGGATCCAAAGTCTCGATCAAAGCGCTCGTCGAGCGTCCGGACAAGGAGAACGGAGAGCTCGAAATCATCGAGAAGGACAAGTACTTCAAGCCGCAGAACGACAAGAAATTCGTCCGTCACGCCCTGGTCACCAAGCAAACCTTCGACGCCCAGCGGAACCTCGAGAAGACGACCGTCGAGATCAATTCGCCCCACATCCGCGCCGCACTCAACCATGTCGTCACCTACTACCCCTCGGAATCGTTGAAGTTTGGCGAGCAGGACACGGTCATCTACCAGAGCCCGTACGCCCTCCTGCACCACCACAAGGACGAGCTGCACCAGTACGCGGCAAAGGCGGTGGAGTCCGGACACGCCGAGGCCGATACCATCACGGCGCATATCAACCTGCTTCTGGGCTTCCTCGACACGGAAATGGGCGACGACGGTCCCGCACTCCGCACCTTGACCGAGTCGGGGATGATCACCTTCAACCTGCTCTGGGCAATCTTCAAGCCCGGCGACATCCTGTTCGCATCCGAGTGCGGCCACCCGCGTCTGTATCGGTGCAAGAAGGCTGCGTATGGGAGTGTGATGCCGGGCGGGAAGTTCGTCGACGTCACCTGCGAGTTCACCAACGGCGACGGCGTGAGGGCCGGCACCTCGACCGTCAGCATCAGGATCTGGCAGGGTGAGGTCTTCGTTGGCACCGCGAGCACTGGCATCGACCGCCTTCCCCTGTTCCCGCTGAAGTTCCTGCAGGGGCAGGACGACATCAAGGAGCAGCTGACGGAGAGGGGAAACCGCTACCTCGGCATCCGCGGCGTCACGACGTGGGATTATGAGGGGCTGTTCCTGTTCCTGAAGAAGCCGCCGTACGACTATTACAACGAGTGCGCATCTTTCGACGGCATCTGGCTTCCTCGCTCGGCATCCCACCGCGTCGTGGTCGACCCGAAAACGTTCAACGAAGAGGCCAGCAAGCAGACGCAGAGTTTCGACGACGACGACGACGATTCCGACTGCGAGGACGGCTGCTGCGGCGGTGGTGGCCGCAAGCCCAGCCAGAAGCCTTCGGCATTTTCCAACTCCACCGCCGACCCTTTGTTCTGCCCTCCCTTCGTCTTCGGCTTCTCGCTGGAAACAAAGGAGTGGTGCAAGCTGTTCATCGACTGCCTCGCCCCGGTCGAGTGGGTGCCGAACGCGATGGAGTCCCTGATCATCCCGGCCGCCCAGCGCTCTCTGATCCAAGCCCTCGTAACCTCGCACCGCTTCCCCGAGAACGCGCGCAACGAGGCGAGCCTGAAGGGCAAAGGGCTGATCGCGCTGCTGCACGGCACGCCGGGCAGCGGCAAGACACTAACCGCAGAGCTGGTGGCGGAGCAGACGAAGCGGCCCCTCCTCAAGGTGTCGACGGGCGAGCTGGGCAGCTACGGGCACCGCATCTCGTCGGAGCTGCAGGGCCTGCTGACGTACGCGTCCATCTGGCACGCCATCGTGCTGATCGACGAGGCGGACGTGTTCCTCGAGGCGCGCAGCAGCGGGCCGGACCAGTTCGAGCACAACAACCTCGTCGCCATCTTCCTGAAGCAGCTGGAGTACTTCCAGGGCATCCTGTTCCTGACGTCCAACCGCGTCAGCATCTTCGACCCCGCCATCCGGTCGCGCCTGCACCTTGCGCTGCAGTATCACGCGCCCGACGCCGGGCGGAGGAAGCAGATTTGGAGGCAGCAGCTGGAGCGCGTGTCGGATGAGGACAAGGACTTGGATATCGAGAGGGTGGTTGAGGACACGCATCGAGCGGAGATGAATGGGCGCGAGATCTCCAATGCGGTGAACACGGCCCTTACTCTGGCCAAGAGTGGAAAGGGAAAGCTGGGATTGGAGCATTTGGAGATTGTGCTCAAGGTGTGGGATGACTTTGAGTCTACTCTGAGGAATATTGAAGGCAGCTCGTAGATCTAGAAACAAAATCCCTCAGCAAAGGCCGAGTTAATGCAAGATAACGTTCTGAACAAAGCATCCGTTCTCCGTTGACACAAAGGTTCTTTACTGGTGACAAAATGTAGAGGCGCAGCCCGATCATCAAGCACAGGAGGAATGAATTGTGTGGCGCATCCTATGACCATTTCACTGCCATCCGACGTTCGTATCGGCAATGGTAGAGCCAGTTTTAGCACCGATGCATTTCCGTTTCCACTTTGCATAGCATCATCATAGCACACAGCTTCCCCTGACCGTCTATTCAGTGCCAGGTGACGATCCAAAGCCCATGCGAAGGCTGGTAGCCGCCGTTATGGTGTGGATCATGACGGTTCCCCGGTGGATCAGCCGAACTAGCGCACCGTATTTCTGGGGGAACGACCGCTAGTCAAACACCAAGGATAGCAACACTAGACCAAAAATTTCCCACAACGAGAAAGAGCTACACCGACTACCGATACACTAATTCATCACAACGGGCTGGCTCAGCCACCTACGAAGGTGTTCATCATAATGGTGGGGAAGCCACCCATACTCTCCTGAGCTCGAGCAGATGTTCGTATCTTCACACATCTCATTGGCAAAAACCCTCACCATGCTTTCGGATCCGAGAGTCACTCTCAGCCGGGCATCCACATACGTGAAGGATTCTCGTATGACTGGATTTTTAGAGATCAAGAGCGAAGGAGAATACGGGAGAGTGATTCACGCATGATACTCCTTTTTACACTATCCGTGATTTGCAACTCCAAAACGTTCTGGCTATCTACAGAGTTGTTATTTGATCTATCGATAGCCATTCTATGTCCCCAAGCAACTTCGATTCAATTGAAACGTCAAACAGCCTAGCAGGTTCCTTAGGCATATGTAGAGGCTGGTAACGGAGAGCGGCAACTGGCAAATCCGAGGAAGCTTTCTCCCACATTGCATTACGGGTGACGTGAATGAAGAAAGATCGGTTCCGGAAGCAACGGATCCAAGGTATTGTCCTGGAAGCCATGAATGGGTTGGTTAAGTTCGCACGAGGGCTAGCGTTCTTAATACGGGCTCGCTAGACTTTACAAAGAGCATCGGCGGGGAATAGTCTCGTTTAACTCCACCGCTTCTGCCGCCATCACATACGAAGCGCCACGGCGCCCGTATATGCTGTCACTGCCCCACAGTGTTTTCAGATGCCTGGTAACCGCCAAATGAATGCCATCATCATCGTTCGACCACAACAATCGATCCCCGATCAAGTCACTTATTTAATTCACCGTGCATTCCGGCATCAGGTTCACATTCAATCCAAGAGTCATCCACCGACGAGCGCTTGCTTCTGTGAGGAAACCGTTATCTTAGTCGTGCCATCGATCAGCAAAATGCGTCGGTTCCTTTCTATCGCAGCCCTTGCCGGGCTTGCACTCGCAACTCCCCCTTCATCTGCTATCGTTAATACTCCTGTTCCGTTGAGCCCCCCAACTCAGCCTCCCCCTTCACCCTCAGCTGTCACTATCGTCTCTTCGTCGAGTTCCGGCATGGAGACCCATCCTGCGAGCTCTGCGACTATCGACATCATTATCGTTCCAAGCCCCTCGGATAGCAAGTCCGCAGTCCTCACCACCTCTGTCCCCATCAACACGCCAGGTCCATCGATTTCATCCAGCATTCACGTCACGTACCCGAAAACTCCCATTACGATTGACACAGTCATTCCGCCGAGTTCGAAGAGTGGTGCTTCCTCTTCGAGCTCCAGCTCTGCTTTGAGCGGAAGCTCCACTTCTGCTGCCAGCTCCACACTCTCTACCAAGGAGCCCCCGAAGCCGTCAACGACAGAAGTTACAATCTACACCACGGTCACAACATGCCCCGTCACGAAGACCATGACAGACGACAAGTCTTCGACCTACATCACCACCCAGTTGACGACAAGCACCATGACCGTTACCTCTTGCAAGGGCGGCTGCTCTCAAACGCCCACCCCGAGGCCTACTACGTCTGCGGAGACTTCCAAGACAACGCCGATTGTGACAACTTCGTACTACACAACGACCGTCGTCAAGACCGTGTGGACTACCGTGCCCTGCTCCACCGCGACCGGCCACGATGGTACAAAGACGCTGTACTCTACCTGGATGACTGAGTCACACGTGCCCACGACGGTTATTTCTACCGTCACCTCCGTCTCGACGTCTTACTCCCAGCCTACTATTAGTGCTCCTCCAATCAGTACTCCTCCTGCTCAGCCCACTTCAAAGCACGAAACGTTCCCGGCCAGCAGTGTTGACACTTGCAAGCCCACCACCGTCTACATCACCCTTCCCGTCGTCACCACCACCGTCAGCGTCGGTGTCGGAGTTCCCCTTTCGTTCACCGCATCCGCCTCATCTGCTTCCCTCCAACCGGTGCCCTCCTCCGCAAGCACCAAGCCTGCTGCGTCTTCAAGTGCAACGACAAAGGCTTCTCCCTCCAGTACGCAGGCCATCCCTTCCGCATCTGCAAGCTGCAACGCCTGCCAGCTGCAAGAGAACGCGTGCCGCTCGACCGGCAGCCCGAACATCTCATTCTGCTCGGCGCAGCGGGCCTTTTGCGACGCCACGGCCGCGTCCGACTTCGCCTACGGGACGGACTGCACCGCCATCGACAACGCTTGCCGAAGCACTGGCGATCCCAACCTGTCCTTCTGCAACGCGCAGCTGGCCAACTGCCAGACGGGCGACAAGTCCAGCTTCGGTGCGGCGCCCGCTTGCCCGACGGCGTCCGCGACGAGCAGTGCTGCGGTCTCGGGCTCTTCCACCAGCAGCGTCAAGCCGTCGACGACATCGGTGGCACCATCTACAGTCCAAGTCAGCAGCAGCAGCAGCAGCGCTCCCGCTACCACGACGGCGGCGGCGGCTGCTGCTACGTGCTCGGACGCGAAGAACGCGTGTCTCGGAACGGGCGATCCCAACATGGCGGCGTGCAACGCGCAGGCGCAGGAATGCTGCGAGAAAGCCTACGACGGCTGCCGGTCGACGGGCGACCCGAACCAGGCGTACTGCAGCGCGGAGCGGGCGAACTGCTACGGGTCGGTGGGACTCGGGAGCCTGCTCTCCTCTTCTTCTTCTTCTTCTGCAGCAGCGACTGCCGGCGCGACAACTACCTCATCCGCCACTACGCCGAGCCAGAGCAAGGCGAGCGGCGCTGCTACCGCTACTGCCACCGGAGCAGCCGCTACGTGCGCAGATCAGAAGAACACTTGTTTGAGCTCTGGAGATCCGAATATCTCGGCTTGTAATGCGCAGGCGCAGGAGTGCTGCGAGAAGGGAGATGATGCGTGCCGCTCTACGAGTGATCCCAATCAGGCCTATTGCAGTGCTGAGCGCGCCAATTGTTATGGTTCCGTTGGCCTTGGGGATCTTCTGGACCTTTGAGGCAACTGTTTAAACCAGTGGAGAGCTTTGTCGACCCCAGAGTCTGCTTGAGTAGCAATAACACTGTGTTATTAACACAATCCTTTGAAGTAGTGTTAAAATTCGTACGATGAAGATATGCTATAATTATTGCATTGTTAGTGTCCTCTACCGGCTACTTCACGTTTCCGGTGTTCCACCGTCGGGTAGGCATGTTTCCGTCCCCCTCTCGGTTGACATCATGACGCCCTATGACAAGATGAGTCAATTGCCTGCAATCTTTAAAGGCAAACGTCTTCCCATGCAACGTGAAGCAAGCATCCGAACATCTCCCAAAATGTCGGCTCCCATCATACCATTCGGTACCATAATTCCCTTAACAACATCCATCCACATTGGGACCCGAGGCAGCTGACAACCACCAGTCACAATCGACGTCTTCACCGAGGAGCGGTAGCCAGGAGACCCATACCCCACATTCTTCCTCCCTTACTAACAAAATCCCCCATCCCCAGATTCCGCGGCAACCAACTCGCCATCGTGACGCTCCCCAGCGCCACCCACCTCTCCGCCTCTCGGAAGCAGCAAATCGCGCGCGAGTTCAACTTCTCCGAGACCGTCTACCTTTACCAGCGGCCCGACTCTACATGGGGGATCGACATCTACACGCCGGAGGCCGAGATGGCATTCGCGGGGCACCCGGTGATCGGGACGGGGCACTACCTCTTCTCTCTGCTGAAAGGGCTGTCCCCCATCGCTGCCTCCTCCTCCTCCTCCTCCTGCTCCTCCGCCGCCGCCGCGCCTTCCAGCACCGCCGCCGAGCAGAACGAGTTGGCGCTGCACACGAAGTCGGGGCCAGTATCCCTCGTGCACGACCCCACCACGAATCTCGTGCACGCGTCGATACCGCACGCCGTCCACGAGCACGCTCGGTCCGCCGCGGGCTGGGAGCAGGTGCTGCCGACGCAGGCGCATCTGCGGGCGCTTGTTGACCGTACCCCCGACTGGCAGCCGTCGTTCCCCACGGTGTCCATCGTCAAGGGCGTGACGTACGTGCTGTGCGACCTGACGCGGCACGGCGACGTCTTCGCGGGCGTGAAGGCGGGGCCGAGCCCGCAGGTGGGGCTGGACGAGGGGTGGGCGGCGGGTTTCGTGGGGGTGATGTACTACCGGGTGGTGGAAGACGGCGGCGGCGATGATGGTGTTGTGAAGCTGCGGGTGCGGATGGTGGCGATTGGGTTGGAGGATCCGGCGTGTGGGAGTGGGTCGAGCGCGCTGTGCGCGTACCTGGCGTTGCGGAGGGGGAGGGGAGGTGCTGGGGCGAGGGTGAAGTTTGAGCTGGAGGAGGGGACGGAGATTGGGAGGCAGAGCTTTATCAGGGTTGAGGTTGTGTTGAATGAGGGAGGAGATGGTGTGAAAGAGGTGTGGTTGGCGGGGAAGGTGGCGTATGTGACGAAGGGTGAGTTCTTCGGGGTGTAGGCGGGGTTGGATCAAGGATATGTTCTTGTAGCTGGAGCATCGGAAGGCAGAACGCTATTCGAGTGGATATGACTGTCTGAGGAATGAGCCGCGGCCTGTGCTCAAGTGAGAGCCTCTTGAATGGGAAACTGATTGGCGATCAGTGAAATATAACATGCCAATATATGCGCAGTGGTGATGGTGCTTCTCCCTCGAGGACGATGAGGTCAAAATAAAGCCAGCGCCTTTCGCCCGGTGCGCCCATAGCGTCAGTGGATGACGCAAGGGGAAGTGAGCAACATCCATTTCCGCCTACGATCTCACCGACTTTGGTCGACCGCCTACCATTGCATCCTTGAACCCGAACTCGGTGATCCCTTTTCAGGTGAAAGCGAGTGTGAATTATCCTTTCTCCCCTGTGCCGCTGCCGAAGACCGCGATTAACACAGCCGACTCTTCAATCAGACTCACATCTGATAACTGACACGGCTCCGCGCCTCAACACCGGCAGATCAGCCGGGTACGTTGGCGGTGGAGTTTGGCGGAGGCGGCTACACAGCAGCTCTCGCTCGGATCAGCTTGCGCGAGATAGGCGGGTCAGCACGCCATCGACGCCGCAACAGCCCGTATCGGCCGCCGCCGCCGCGGCTGCATACCGGTAAGCATAAGCCGGAAATTGCCATTGACACCGGGGCCTTCCAGTCATACGAAAATTTGCCCCCTTCACCTTTGCTCATGGCCCAAGTTTCTTCTTTCTCTTTTTGATCACTCAACTCGACACACCAATGCCGAGCAACTCGTCGTCCTCCGCGTCGAGCATCAGCTCGAAATCGAGCATGCAGAGGAAAGCCGATGCGGTGGACGAGCGATCGCCGCTGCTGCCTCCACCTCCGCCGCCGAATCACGTCACTCCGCCGGGAGGAGAGGTCGACGAGGCGGTTTCATCCACCGTCTCCGAACCAGAAACGGAGAAAACGACCTCGAAGAAGAAGATCATCAGCGTCCTGGCCGTGCTACTAATTGGTACAGTAGCCTCACCCTGTCGCTCCACGTTTTTTAAACTCGCAGGTGGACGGACTAATGGGGTAAAAATCGTGTGTCAGGCGTCCTCCTCTCCAACGCCGATGTCTCAATTGTGCTCGCGACCCATGCGCTGATCGCCTCCGAATTCGACGACCTTTCCAACTCGAGCTGGATCTTCGTGAGCTTCGGGCTCGCGTCGACGGCCGCTCAGCCTTTGGTACTGTTGAGCAGGCTCATCAATGTTGAGCTCCTTATCTTGCTGACACTGGCTACAGATCGGGAAGCTGTCGGACCTGTACGGCCGCAAGTCTGTGCTGTTGATTACTTATGCGTTGTTCACCATTGGCTGGTAAGCAGAGCGCTGCTCTCGTTATCGACGCTTGTACTAACCCATTGTTCACGACAGCTGCATCATGTAAGTAGTTCTAGTGCCGGATAGCGTGCATTGTCGAGTAACAGTGTGCTTCAGTGGCGTCGCGCCGTCATTGGGTGTGGTAATCCTGGGCCGCGTACTGTCGGGTATTGGATGCGCGGGCATGAGCGCCTTGGTATCCATCATCATCACAGGTCACCTTCCTCTCCATGGCACTTCCAAGACGAAACTGATCTCGTTACCAGACTTGGTGCCTCTCCGCGACGTTGCCTCTTGGCGCAGCTATGTCAACATCATCTCCACGACTGGAAGAAGCTTGGGCGGCCCCGTCGGTGGTTGGTTCGCCGACACAATCGGCTGGAGATGGTGAGTCTGCAACTGCAACATGCCAGTCTTCTTTGCACCAACGCTCACTCGCGGTCGTAGGACTTTCCTGGTTCAAGTTCCCCCCATGATCGTAGCCTTCGCGCTTGCGTGGCTTCTCGTTCCCGAACACACAGAAGCCGCCCTCGCCACTGACGCTCCCCCGGACAAGAAGCCGAACGCCTTCTCGCGGCTGGACATACTCGGATCGATAACGCTGACCGCCACGATCCTCCTCCTCATGTTCCCGCTCGAGCTGGGCGGGCAAAAGATATCCTGGACGGACCCTCTCATCTTCTGCCTGCTCGGCGGCGCGCTCGCGACCGGGCTCCTCTTCGTCCGCGCCGAAAAGCGGGCCAGCGAGCCCGTGCTGCCGCTCGAGATCTTCCGGGAGCGGGACTTCAGCATAACGTTCGTCATCATGGCTCTGCAGATAGCGGCGCAGGGCGGCATGATGTTCACGGTGCCGCTGTACTTCCAGATCACCGACGCGGGCATCAGCTCGACGAAGGCGGGCGCGCACCTCTTCCCGGCGGTGCTGGGCAACACGGTGAGCGGGCTGCTCAGCGGCGCCTTCATCGGGCGGACGGGCGGGTACAAGGTGCTGATCACGCTGGGGACGACGTGCACGTCCGTGTGCTACGTGCTGATGCTGCTGCGGTGGGGGTCGAGCCACACGAGCGTCTGGGAGAGTCTATACGTCATTCCGGGGTAAGGATGGTTCCCCGCTACAACGGTGCGCAGAACTGACGCTTTTTCCACGCAGCGGATTCGGGACCGGCATGGCCGCGTCGGCGCTGTTCATCGCCATGACGGCCTCGGTGCCGCACTCGTACGTGGCCATCGCCAGCTCGACCATGTACCTCTCCGGAGGGATCGGCTCGCTGGTGGGCATGGCTTCGAGCGCCGCGGTGCTGCAGACGATGGTGCACCGGGGACTGCAGGGCGTGGTGGGAGCCGACTTCCCGAACCGCGACGAGTTCATCCGCAGGTGCCTGGAAGACATTGGCTTCCTCCAGCAGCTGCGTGGGGATATCAAGGACAGAATCGTCGATGTGTACGTGCACGGATTCCGAGGAGCCTACAGTAAGTCGTCATCCCCGATCAACATGACATGGCGGGTCTGACAGTGAAGCAGTCATGTCCCTCAGCTTGTCGGCTGCGGGGACCATTTTGGGCCTTTTCATTCGGGAGCGCGCGCTGTTCTGAGAGTGATTTGGTACAAGGAGCTCCGGATAAAAAAGTATTTTGCACACGAGATTGTTTTCGGAATAGAATAATACATGGGGGCAGAGATAGACTGAGTTTTTTACCATTGCTCCTACAGGACTAAAATGATGCTTTCTACTTGGATAAGCCAGACTCCATTCCAATGATCATGTCATGGATAACGCAGCCGTCCAGAATACGGGGGCCCCTGTTTTTTTACGCGCCTCAGGCGCTTTGGGTGCAACTCCGCCTCGCTTCGAGCAGGATCTCCGAACACCGGAGGAGAGTGGCGGGGTAAGCGCACCTTAAAGAGTATGCTAAGCGTTATCGAAAACTGCAGCTAAATATCACGTCGTTCCTCTTCTTATCAATCTCATCAGAGATTTCCACCGCGCACGATGCTCGGCCGCAACAACGACAAGCAATACGAGGCCGTACCAACGGATGACGCAGCAGACGATGATCACGATCTACCAACGTCCAGAGACTCCGTCGAGTCCGCGCCGTCTCGGCAGAGTTTACCCTATGATGAGGTGACCGACGAGAAACCGAAGCAATCTACAGTTCCAACATTCATCTACGTCGCGTACGCCGACATACACCCATCTTTTTGTAGTTGAAAACTAAGATGCTGACCACCACTCACCCAGCGCATGGATGATCTTGAGCTCGAGCATCATACTCTTCAACAAATGGATACTGCACACGGTCAAATTCGCATTCCGTACGATCCGGGTGCTCGACGAGTTGTGACAACACCAGCTAACAAACGGCGTCTTTCAGCTCTCTTCCTCACCACCTGGCACATGGTGTTCGCAACAATCATGACGCAGGCCCTGGCACACGGCACAAAAGCCCTAGACACGCGGCACAACCTGCCCATGACCAGCGGGCTCTATTTCAGAGCCATCGTGCCAATCGCCGTAGTCTACTCGGTATCGCTCATCTGCGGAAACATGGCGTACCTCTACCTCAGCGTCTCATTCATCCAGATGATGAAGGTCGACAACATCCCCCTTCCACGCCCCCACCCGCAACAGTCCGCTGACACGTCCAAAAAAAGTCCACAAACGCCGCGGCAACGCTGCTCGCCACCTGGGCCTTCGGCCTCGCGCCGCCCAACCTGCGCCGGCTCGCCAACGTCTCCATCATCGTGCTGGGCGTGACGCTGGCGTCCCTCGGCGAGGCCAACTTCTCGCCGCCGGGCTTCTTCCTGCAGGGGGCGGCGATCGCGTTCGAGGCGACGCGGCTGGTGATGGTGCAGCGGCTGCTCGACTCCTCTTCCTCCACCTCCTCGCCGAAGATGGACCCGCTCGTGTCGCTCTACTACTTCGCGCCGGCCTGCGCCGTCTTCAACGCGCTGACGACGCTCGCCGTCGAGCTCCCGCGGATGGGGGTGGACGACGTCCGGCGGGTCGGGATGCCGACGCTGCTGGCGAACGCGGCGGTGGCGTTCCTGCTGAACGTGTCGGCCGTGTTCCTGCTGGGGCGGACGTCGGCGGTGGTGCTGACGCTGAGCGGGGTGCTCAAGGACGCGTCGGTCGTGCTGGCGTCGATGCTGCTGTTCCGGGACCCCGTGACGGCGACGCAGGCCGGGGGCTACTCGATCGCGCTGGGCGGGCTCGTGTGCTACAGGCTGGGGATGGAGAGGATCCGGGGCGGGTGCGCGAGGGTGCGGGACGCGTGGCGGGAGTGCCGCGACGAGCACGGCGACGAGCTGACCGTGTCGATGACGGCGGCCGCGGCGACGGCGTTCGCCATGTTCTTTTTTGGGATGTATGTGGCGTTTCAGTTCTCCTTCTGACGAAAAAGGTTTATTGCTGCTCTAGGTGCGGATGTTCATGCTGCGGGACGCCATGCCGGAGAAGGAGCTGTTTGGTTTGAAGATTTTTATGCGTGAAGCGTGGAATCTGTCGAGGGCGGCTTCTGCCGGGACATGTGCCTGTTATGCATAGGCCAATGGTGGCCTGAAACCCCATTGATTCTGCGCGCCTAAGCTTAGGTAGTGGGGTGGGGTTGGTTTTGGTGGGCCACGGAGACGGAGGTCGGATCAGATAACTTCTTCGAGACCACCCGGACACCTACGGCGGCGCCTTTCGGATCTAATCTCCGTCACCGGAAGGTCCTCTGGGCAGGGTTGAGCGACGTGGGCGGCCATTGGCGGGATCAATCACGGTTATCCGAGTAATACGAGCTGATGACGTTATTCCAGGATTCATCGGAGAGGCTCGGGATCCAGACCAATCAATAGGCCTCTGCAACGCCTAGGTTTACCAGACAAGTGCCGGACGTAGTAGGTCCACATGGCTTTCTCCATTCGTTGCTTGATGGAGCATCCTCGAAACTTACTTCCACATTTGGTTAAAACTTTAGCGCAGGTGAATTACTCTGTTATTGCTCTTCAGAAAGGCAAGACATGAGCCCAACCTCTGTTGTACGCGATGGAACTGCACGGCAAAGGCAAGACCCAAGCACGTCAACTCTGCGGAACATTGCCATAATTTTGGATGCCGAACTTGTCCTCGGCAAAGAAAAATTGCGGCGTTTAGTAATCCATCGCGTCGAACCACTGGCGAAGCGTAGATTGTAATCATACCTTTTGCCAAGAAAACCACTTCCCAGGAGTAGGATAGTACCAGCGCCTCATCGCGCTAAATGACCGAAGTAGAGATAGGATGTCATAAGGACCATAACCCACTTCATGTTGTGTTGACAGATCTTCCGACTCGACAACAGAGTTGTTCAAAGATTCCAGTCGAACAGATGGCCGAGCAACATCGAATGCAATAGTCAATTGACCCATCTTCCAAACTCGATGTAATCAGTCTGATGGTCGTTCTGGTCGGCCTCATGCTAGCCATCCTCGGTTCTGTTTCGAACAGCATCTTGTCACCGAAGGAGCACGCCAGGCTCAACCGAGACAAGCTGGTTCGTCGCCATGCTTTGCTCAATTACTCAACAGGCGCATCTCGGTATTCTCTGAAAGCCGAACACGTGCGATGATCGATTTCTGTGCAACCTGAAAAAAGGAATGCTCGACACTCACTGCGTGCGTGTTTCTCAAAGTCTTTTGGGTGTTACTGCATCAACTCAAAATGGACCCTACTGCCACTGCACCGGAAGGCCGAGCGCCATCTCCAAACGAATCTCCCACGATCATGTCCCCCAACGACAGCGACAGCAGCAGAAACTCGATGACTGCAGATGCCATCGAGAAGGGACCCACCCCTCCGCCAGACACGCAACCAGACGTCCAAGAACCCAGTCCATCAGACTGGGACGGGCCCAACGATCCGGCCAACCCACACAACTGGGGCTACCTGAAGCGCGGATGGATAACGCTGGTCATCGGCCTGACGGGCTTCGCAGTGTATGTACTCAGCCCCTTCCCCACCATGCTTATCAAAAGCCGCCTCCCGTTAACCACCTCCCCCCCAGAACGCTCGGCAGCTCCATCTACACCCCCTCCGTCCCGGAAATCGTCCTTACATTCTCCGTCTCCACGACCGCCGCCCTCCTCGGGCTATCCCTCTACACCGTCGGGCTGGGTTTCGGCCCGGTGCTGGCGGCGCCGCTGAGCGAGATCTTCGGGCGCAACGTCGTGTACCGGACGTCCATCCCCGCATCCGCGTTCTTCACGCTCGGCGCGGGCTTCTCGACGGGGACCTTCGCGTCGCTCCTGGCGTGCCGGTTCCTCGCGGGCTTCTTCGCGGGCCCCGTGCTGGCGGTGGGCGCGGGGACGAGCGCGGACGTGTATCCGGAGCGGCTGGCGACGGTGGGGGTGACGGCGTTCGTGGTGTGGCCGTTTGCCGGGCCTGCGCTTGGGTGAGTGAGTGGGTGAGAGAAAACACCACATACCCCATGACTACGTCCCGCGGGTGGGAACCGGGCTGATTGCGGGAGGGCGGTGTCTCAGGCCGTTTATCGGCGGCTTCGTCGCGCAGTACGCGGGGTGGCGGTGGACGCAGTGGGTGATGCTCTTCGCGGGCGCGGGCGTCTACGGCCTGCTGCTCACGGTGCCGGAGACGTACAAGAAGGCGATCCTCGAGCGGCGGGACCGGGGACGCCATCTGCCTTCCCCCGCTCGGCCGGGTGGACCGCAGAGCGCGGTCAAGTTCCTGCTGACGGTCACGCTGCTCAAGCCGCTGCGCATGCTGGTCACGGAGCCCATCGTCGCCTGCATCAGCCTCTACGTGGCGTTCGTGTTCGCGGTGCTGTTCGCCTTCTTCGAGGCGTTTCCGATCGTGTTCGGAGGGGTGTACGGGTGAGTAGTATATAGTATATCTTATGCCCAGCTCCCCAATTCACGCGTACCATACCACTGCTAAGCTGAGCACCAACCACAGGTTCACCACTGCACAAACGGGCCTGACGTTCCTCGCCGTCGGGCTGGGCGTGTTGCTCGCGGGCGGCACGGCGGTGTGGTGCGATTTCCAATTCTACCAGCCCGTGTACCGGCGAGCAGCCGCAGCAGCCGGTGGCGGGACCGTGATGGCCACGGCGCCGGAGAACCGGCTGTACGTCTCGATGCTGGGCTGCTTTGGGGTGCCGGTGGGGATATTCTGGTTCGCGTGGTCCGCAGTACGGGCGAGCGTGCATTGGGCGAGCTGCGTGGTGGCGGCGGTGCCGTTCGCGTGGGGGAATCTATGTATTTTTGTGAGTACACACCGTCAAAGTGTTGCACGTGAGTGATGAACCATTCGCTGAATTCGGAGGGACAGCTCGGGACGTCGCAGTATATCGTGCACTCGTACGGGCCGTTCACGGGAGCCAGCGCGATCGCGGCGAACGGGATTGCTAGGTATACCGTCGCGGCGGCGTTTCCGCTGTTCACCATTCAGAGTGAGTAGTATCACGGCAAGGACTTTCCGCTGCAGCACGAGCTGATGATGGGGTACAGTGTACGACCGGCTGGGGATTCACTGGGCGACGAGTCTCCTCGGCTTCATCTCCGTGGCGATGTTGCCTATCCCGTGGGTTCTGTTCAAATGGGGCCCGAGAATTCGAGCGAGGAGCAAGTACGACACGGTCAACGCATAGTTTGATCAACAAAGTAACCTCAACAATGCTCGAGCTTCCATGGTATGGCCCCACGAGACTGTGGAGTACATACTGATGCCGAGAGGAGACTTCTTGAGGCGTGCCACCACGGGTCCGGTCGTCTCAGCATCGAGCATTTTCACTTGTGTATTGTCTTCGTAAGGAGGGCAGGACGTTCGCCGAGCACCGGTCTCCCATTTCGGTCCGACGGATGAGCTGGACGGTTGCGGCAAGGAAGAGATGCATTTCAAACAGCCGATGTTTGATTGGCTACTGCCGGACGGGTGTGACGTGTTTCGCGTTTCCATATATTCTCGGCGGGGTGGAATCTCCGTTCCTTATTCTGCAGCTGATGAGAGAAGGCATGAAACAGACTCGTTTTTCGTCGGAAGATGAAGTACTTTTTGAGAAATGACCGGCTCCGTCGATGTGAAACCAGCCCCGGCCAAGATCGTCGGGATCGGGATCGTACATCGTATAAAGGATGCCGATGTCGGACTGGAGAAGGGCGCCGCGTGGCCGGTAAGGCTTGGCTTGGTCGTGGGAGGATCGAGGATGATCAAGGTTGTCTGGGCGAGTCGAGTCGAGTCGAGTCCGGCCTACAACGTTAAATTTAGAGTGCTGACGTTGGACTTCCGCTCTATTGTTGCTTGTCGGATTTAGCGATGGCGTGACGGCAGAATGTTCTCTAAACAGCTGTGGCTTCCGGTGGTCTGTCGCCGGCCTGGAATGAAACGATTATTACTGGAATGTTTCAGTTGGTTCCGCTTATGGCAGGCCCGGTTGATTCGTCCTTCGGCAGCTGCAGAGTTATATGGAGACCGGGGCCGGAAAGGTATAAAGAAGCGAGGGCGGCGACGATTGTTACTGAGAGCGGCAGTGCCGCGATTGCGGCAGTCGTTCCCCACTCCCGGATCCAGAGCGGCGGAAGAAGCCAATGACCAGCGCCTCGGTGGTAGTGGCGGCCGGGGGGGGCTCGTGTGTGGCAGCTCGCTACGTGTACGGGCCGTGGAGGGGTCGACGGATGTGAAGCTCGGCATGTTGTTGACGGGGGTGAATCTTTGGGAGAAGGCCAAGGTCGAAAGAGCGAATAGACTATTTTTTAACGTTTAAGCAGTCGTACCCTTGGACTCTGGAGAGATCCCCACTCGGCCGCCGCTCGTGCTGGAGGGACTTGTGCCCCCAAATCTAACTGGAGCCAATCAGGGACGGGCAATTAGACGGGTCGGCACGGCTCGCAGTTCATTTGACACTTTGCTTTTGATCCATGTCGCCGCCGACTCCGCACCGGCCCCACCACCATCGGGTTTTGTCGCTTGATCGTCGGCATTAACCGACACGCCGACTCGGATTTCACGCAAAGACGGACGTAAAAATCCTCTTCAACAGCTAATGGTGGAGTTGGGGTCTGATGGCCGGACCACCGCCGGAAATCACCGCGACTTTTGCGAGCCTTTTCTACGCACGCAATCCGAAAGAGGGAAACGACGGCGGCGAGGTGACTTCTTCAGCTCGATTTTGCGCGATGCTGTTGGTCGCATGACGGATTGCTAGTGGTGCTTGGCGTCGTGCCTGACGAGCTGCTACGTACTGCCAGGGCTGACGCGGCTTCGGCGGCTCCGAGTCCACGCTTCTCGAATGTTTCAATAGCGCTGCAACAGGACGACCCTGCAGCTGAGCACGGGGGAAACTGATCTTTTCGTCCGCGAGTGCTGCAGCTGCGCGGCACGGCCGAACCGAGCGTGGCACGGATTCATCACTTCATTCGTATGCCAGGGAGGGCAAGGCTTCGAGAGCTTCCATCTCTCCTCGATCATGGGCGACGACATAAGCTTCGACTTGGACTGGCGCTAAAAGTAGGACTGCTGTCTACACAGTAGTGACGGCGAGGGGGTAAAATCTTCACGTCACCCCACGAGCAGCACGGGCAGCGTCGCATCGGCGGCGGCGGCGGCGGCAGAGTCCGGGCTGCACGGATCAGATTAGATCCGGCGATTCAAGAGTCGCCAACGGAGCTAAGGCGGTGGCGGTGGCGCCTTTTATGCATCCTTATGCAGCGGTTCCGTGCTTAGCTCCAGCCGCCGGGGAGGGCGAGGGCCCCTGATTGGATGATGCTTCGGACCCACGATTATCTTATCTTATTAGATGAAAACACTGTTGCATGCCTCGCGACCGACACCGCGGGCTAGCCGGGGCGAGGGTTGTCGGCAAAAACTCTGCTAGCAAGCATCCCGCAGCCTGACTGGGGCGGGTAGATCACTTATTAGACGCCCAGTCCTGCGTTGCTGCATCTGCAATCCCAAGCCTTTCGTCTCCCTCACCGCCAAGATGGGCATTCTCGACAACGTCAGGGGCCGCAAGGATGCCGTGGTTGCTGAGGCCGCCCTGCAGCCCAGCCAAGAGCCCAAGACCGACATCACCGTCGACCAGCCCTCCGACTCCAATTCGGACGCCCTGAGCCTCGAGGCCCGCCACGAGCGCGAGGTCGAGAAGCACCCCGACGAGGTCACCAAGAACGTCGACAAGGGTGTGCAGAAAGTCGAAGCCGCCGCCCTCGTCTGGTCCAAGAAGACCGTGTGGTGCATCTACGCCTGGTGAGTTTGCACACTTCCTTTCAACGGCGTGTCATTGGCTGACTCGCCCGCCCCAGGATCTGGGTCTGTTTCTTCATGCTGGCTTTCCAGCAGTCCATCGCCAACAATGTCAACTACTACGCCTACTCGGCCTTCGCGGCCGCTCCTGAGATCTCCACCGCCAACATCCTGTCGTCCATCGTCGGCGGCATCCTCAGGCTTCCCGCCGCCCGGATCCTGAACGTGTGGGGCCGTGCCGAGGGTCTGTTCATCTTCACCTGCATCTACCTGCTCGGCATGATCATCATTGCTTCGTGCAACGGTCCCGACGGCTACGCCGCCGGCTACACGCTGTACTGGATCGGCTACGACTGCATCTACATCATCCTGGACATCTTCATCGCCGACACGTCGGGCCTGAAGAACCGAGCCTTCGCCTTCGGTTTCGTCACCACGCCCTTCATCTGCACCGCCTTCACCGGCCCGCTCGCCGCCCAGTCCTTCCTGGCCATGACGACGTTCCGCTGGGCGTACGGCGCCTTCTGCATCATCCAGTGCTTCGTCTTCTTCCCGCTGATCATCGTCTTCAAGCTGTACCAGAAGAAGGCCGAGAGGCTGGGCATCTACAAGAGGGAGCCCAGCGGCCGCAACTTCCTGCAGTCCACCTGGCACTACATCCAGGAGTTTGACTGTAAGTCCCGAGTGTCCCCCCGCGCCAGCGCCAGCGCTCGAATCGTAAACTGACGGGGTTTCTCCACAGTCATCGGCTGCTTGATCATCATCGCCGCCTTCGTCCTCTTCCTGCTGCCCTTCAGCCTGACGTCGTACAGCATGGCGGCCTACTCCAGCGCCAAGTTCATCGCCATGGTGGTGGTCGGCTTCCTGCTCTTCCCCGTCTTCTACGTGTGGGAGCGGTACTTCGCCAAGAAGCACTTCATCCCGTGGGAGCTGCTGAAGGAGCGCACGGTGCTCGGGGCGTGCATCACGTCGGCCGTCCTCTACTTCAGCTTCTACTCGTGGGACCTGTACTACTACTACTTCGTGCAGGTCGTGTACAACCTGGACATCAAGACGACGGGATACATGACCCAAATCTACAACGTCGGCTCGTGCTTCATCTCGCCGCTGTTCGGCATCTACGTGCGGGTGACGAAGCACTTCAAGTACGCGTGCCTGTGCTTCGGGCTGCCGCTCATGATCCTGGGGGCGGGGCTGATGGTGCACTTCCGCGGGTCGGACGGCGACATCGGGTACGTCATCATGTGCCAGATCTTCATCGCCTTCTCGGGCGGGATTCTGGTCATCGGCAACCAGATGGCGGTCATGTCGGCGGCGGACCACGTGGGGGTGCCCATGATGCTGTCGATGCTGAGCATGATGTCCAGCATCGGCGGGGCCATCGGGCAGGCGGTGGGCGCCTCCATCTACGCCCACACGTTCCCCAAGGCGCTGCAGGCCAGGCTGCCCGCCGACCAGCAGGCCAACTGGTCCACCATCTACCTCGGCGGCTCCACCACCCAGCTCACCTACCTCCCCGGCACCCAGACCAGGGACGCCATCAACTACGCCTACGGCTACGCCCAGAAGTACGAGTGCATCGCCGCCACGGCCATCCTCGCGCTCGCCATCCCGTCCATCGCCATCTGGAAGAACTACAACGTCGACAGGAAGCAGGTCAAGGGCAACGTCATCTAAACGGCCGTTTGTTTTTTTGCTTTATTAATACTAATGAGAGATACCAAAAACGGGAAGGGATGGGAGGGGCGATTGCATTGGGGGGGAGCAGACGGGTGTACAGAGACCTTTCATTTACCGCATATCCAATCTGATTTTTGCGCACGAGAGGAGATTGGTGAAGCCCAGTGATATGCCCAACAGTTGATTCAGAGGGTCCTACCTCCATTCGTCCATTAGGGCTGGAATGAGCTGAGAAGGGCGCCGTTGACAAGTCCCATTTCTCCATCGGGCAATCCGCTAACGGAAAGTGGAAGGTGCCTCCCGCGCACGGAAACCTTAAAAGCCACTCACACACGGGCGATCGTCCACGACTTCACTTCCATTGCTTCTCATCGAAACCCCGAATTTTGTCATGGCGGCCGCAATGAAGCAGGATCAAGCTCTCGAAATTTCCCCGGCCGGGGAGCACCCTCCCGTCGTCAATGCCGCCATCGAGCCAATGGCCGTCCAGAGCCCCGACGAGCAAGTCGATGACGCCGCGCCATCCGGAAGAAGCAACATGCGCATCTTCGCCATTCTGACGGCTTTGTATGTAAGTCAGACGACATTGTTCCCGCAACGAACGGTCGCTGACCCTCTCAGCTCTCCCTCTTCGTCGCCGCGCTGGACCAAACCATCGTAGCCACGGCGATCCCGTCCATCACCTCTCAACTGCACTCGGCCGCCGGCTACACCTGGATCGGGGGCGCGTACCTCGTCGCCAAAGTCGCCGTGATCCCCATCTGGTCGAAGCTGTCGGACATCTGGGGGCGCAAGCCGATGCTCCTCGCCAACCTCGTCCTCTTCTTCCTCAGCAGCATCGTCTGCGCGACCGCGCCCACCATGGCCGCCCTCATCGCGGGCCGGGCGCTGCAGGGCGTCGGCGGCGGCGGGCTGATGCAGCTCGTCTACATCACCATCGCCGACATGTTCTCGCTGCGCCGCCGCAACCTCTTCATCGGCCTCACCGAGCTCATCTGGGCGGCGGCGGCGGGCGTCGGCCCCGTGCTGGGCGGCGCCCTCGCCCAGCACGCGTCGTGGCGCTGCATCTTCTGGCTCAACCTGCCCGTCTCGGGCGCCGCCTTCCTGCTCGCCCTGCTCTTCCTCGACGTGCACGACCCGCGCACCCGCATGCGCGACGGGCTCGCCGCCGTCGACTGGGCGGGCGCGGCGGCCATGGTCGGCATGACGGTGCTGCTGCTGCTCGGGCTGACGCTGGGCGGCGCCTCCGCCTCCACCTCCACTTCCACCTCGACCTGGTCCTCCGCCAAAGTCATATGCCTCCTTGTCTTCGGCGCCCTCCTCGTCGCCGCCTTCGTCGCCGCCGAGCACCCCCGCCTCCTCGGCCCGCGCTTCGCGCCGCGGCACCCGCTCATCCCGCTGCGCGTCTTCGGCGACGCCGGCATCGCGGCCGCGCTGGCGGCGGGCTTCGCGCACGCCTTCGTCGCCATCGCCGCCGAGTACTACCTCCCCCTCTACTTCCAGGGCGCGCGGCTCGCCTCCCCGACGGCGTCGGGCGTGCTGATCCTGCCGCTCGTGCTGGCCGAGGCGGGCGCCGCCGCCGCCTCCGGGTTCGCGATCCACAGGACGGGCGAGTACCGGCGGGTGCTGCAGGCGGGGATGCTCGTCGCGACCGCGGGCGTCGCGCTGTGGTGCGTGCCGGCCCTGCTCGACGCGGGCACGCCGCTCGCCGCCGTCGTCGGCCTGCAGGTCCTGGCGGGCGTGGGGATCGGGCTGGGCTTCGAGACGCCCGTCATCGCGGTGCAGGCCGCCGTGCCGCAGCGCGACGCCGCCGCCGCGACCGCGACGCTGAGCTTGCTGCGGAACCTGGCGAACGCGCTGTCCGTGGTGGTCGGCGGGGTGGTGTTTCAGAACGGCGTCGCGAAGGGGAGGGCGGGGTTGCTCGCCGCGGGCGTGGACGGGGGGTTGGCGGCGCTGCTGGCGGGGCCGGAGGCGGCGGCGAATGTGGGGGAGATCGGGGGGATTGGGGACGCGGGGCAGCGGTGGGCGGCGAGGAGGGCGTTTGCGGGGGGGTTGAGGGATATGTGGGTTTTGTATGCGTGCGTGGCGGCGGTGGGGGTGGTGGCGTCGGCGTTTGTGAAGAGGCATGTGTTGAGCGAGGAGCATACCGAGACGAGGACGGGGATCGAGAAGAGGGGGGATGAGGTGGTTGGTGCGGCGAGCTGAAGGGGTGGTGCTTGGTGGCGGATTGGGGGATCACCGGTCAGTTGGCTTTGGATTTTTGGCGGTTTGCGGATCTTCCGGGTTGTTCGCGATAGAATAACGGTAGAGTACCAACATATACGACGCTCGGCTTTCACTCGATTGGGTTCGGCATGTGCTGATAGACCACCCTCTTCGGGATATCAGCCAGTTGGACTTCCACAGCTTCAACCCGACGACACGAACAAGCCGGGACGGCCCAAATCATGCGGCCAACGATCCTGCCCTCTTTCACAATAATCGCGATCCCGTCCTCCAAGGTGTAGGCGTACCTGAGACCTGGTATGCGGTAGGCCACGGCGCCCCGGGCTTCCGCTGGCGCCACGTACAGGGCCGCGCGGAAGAGGTGTGTAGCACAGCAGGAGGTACACGTGATGCCCAAGAGGGCGCTCCTCTCGTTCATGAGGTGAATGGTCATTCCGTGGGCACCCATGAAGGCGATGGGACTGACGTGTTCGCCGGCCATGGTGTGCGGCAGCTCCCGGGTCGAGAGGCCCAAGGCTTCCGCCATCCAGTGATCTTCTCCGCCTCGCTCTCGCTCGTCGTACCAGTCTTGAAGGTTGTAGCGTCGTATCAAAAGGCTCTGCAGATGTGCTCGACGGTCGTGCTGAGAAAGGCGCTCTTTCATTGCCGCGGAGTCCTGGCCGTAAAGTCGCGTTCCGAGCGTGGAGGTGAAGGCGTCGAGGTCGGGGCCCGTGAACTCGAGTACCAGCCCGACAGCCCTGCTGAAATACCTCATGAGGTTGGGCTCGGCTCTGTTGAACATCTTGACCGAGTGAAGGAGGCCGATGTTCTCGGCCTTGAGGACGGGCTGCCCGGTCGGGGAGAGCGTCAGACCGTCTTCGAACAGCGCTTTCCTTTGCTGCGGACCCAAACCCCATCGCAAGACGTCCTCGTAGCCTTGGCTCATCCTCCCTTTGCCCGAGAAAGGGAGCGGCGACATCAGCAGAGGGGAATAGTCTCCTTGGACGAGGCACGCCTTCGCGATGACGGAGCTGGCTTTGGCGAAGTCGGTATAATCCAGGTTCTCGGGCACGTCGGCGGCAATGATGCTCCTCAGAGCGTAGAAAAAGTCCTCGTCGCTCCTGCAGCTTCTTTTGGCCAGCAAAGAGAGCCCCTTTGCAAACATCACCCCTCCCTTCCCGACCGCCCCGAGCGGACCAAGCTGCCACGGCAGCAAGCTCGGCGCGAGATCCTCGACCGCGTGGATGTTCCCCACCTTCTCGACCAGCCCGTAGAACCTACTGCTCACCTCCCCCACGAAGACGTCGTGGACCCCCTCGGCGACGCGGTAGTCTGCCAGCACCACGCTGATGCTGCGGCTCCGCGCGAACTCCATGGCGGTCCACACGCGGCTGAACCAGACGGCGTTGCAGATGCGCGAGACGCCCTGCATGACCTCCGCGGCGGACTTCCCGCGGCGCATCAGCTCGACCTCCCTCGTGCCGACGTCCCCCAGGTAGACGACCGTGCACGCCGCGCGGCGGAAGATGTCGGCTATCCCCAGCAGGATCTTCTCCTTGACGTCGCCCTGCCACTGCGGCACGCTGAGGTAGTCGTGCCAGACTTCGACGCCGTCGTCCGCGCTGCCCGGTATGGCGTCGTAGATGCTCGTCGGCAGCTCGTACACCAGCCGGAGCGCCTCGGCCGCCTCCGCCGCCGTGCCTTGCTGGTTTTGCACCTTGGAGACGGTGGGGTTCCACACGTGCGAGATGGTTACGTACTTGACGCCCTGCGCGCACTCGAGGTGGCGGTCGTGCAGCCAGATCGATCTGCCCGTCGGCGAAACGAGACGGGAGGAGTACGAGGCTGGGCCGGGGTCGTCTGATGCGACGAGGCTGAAGGTCCGGACGAGGGTGCCGGCTTGGCCATGGGTTCCTGGGTATATGTCCTCGCCGCAAGAGCAGCAGCGCAAGTGGTTCACGCGCCAGAGGTCTTCGAGGGTGGGTGTTCTTTTGAGCGAGGCCATGACTGGGTTCTTGTCAGCCTGGTTGATGGTACGGGATGTCGTCTTGCAGACTCGCCGAAAATCCTCTCGCCTGATAAGTACTGGGTTTTGTGTGTGGATGTAGGATTGTGCGAACGCCGGGCTTTTATCTCCTACGCGTTGCTATTAATACCTAGTATACCAGGTGAGAAGGGCTTGTGCTTTGATGACTTTGTTTTCAATATCGGAGTTCCGACCCCGCAATTATTGGGGGCCATATATCTCCTCAGTTGGCCCGATCCACCCATGCGTCCACCAACACGTCCAGAGCAGGGTGTAGAGGATGGTACGCCTAGCCTAGAACTTTGGGGGTCAAAATAAATATATATACGTAGATACGAGTGTTAAACACGTCCAGACAAACGATTCTACGCCTCTTATTTTGCTTCCACGGAATCAATTGGTATAGAATTCGAGTCCAGATCCTCGAAGATGCACGTTTGATGAATAGGGCGGACACACCGCATAAGAATGCTGTCTCGACGCCGCATATTTAGAGCTGTGAGCATCTGGGCTGGCAATAGTCCAGTGCAAGCTGTGAATCTCCATGATGGTATTGATGCATTCGTGTGCTGTTGCGCAGCCGCGCTGGCGAGCGACAGTCAAGTGGATGGTTTGGCCATAAAAGCACTCGAGCGTTTGTCGGAGTACGCTTCGAAGAACAAAACATCTTCGGATTGCGATCTGTCCACAGCCCCGGTCCGAAGAGAATGGTGAGGTGTCGTCTATTCGCGACCACGGTAGAAACTTACTGCCTCCGCAGGGGAAGCTTGTCTCGGGACGAGAAAGTCGATTTTATCAGCGCAGTTCAGTGTTTTGCAGAGAGGGAGCCTTTGACGCCGGCGGAGCTGGCTCCTGGAGTCCGCAGCCGCTATGATGATTTCCTCGCAACGCATATCAACCAGACTCTGAGCATACATGCTACGGTGAGCTCAATGCAGACTCTGCTTTCAGCATAATGGCTAAAATCAACTCTCCAATATTCGACGGAAGCGAAACGAGTCTGGGCGGAGGTGGCTCAAAGGCGCGGTACGGTGACTTGTGCATTCCGAACTGTGAGACGCCAAACTACGTCTTTCCTGCCGGTAACGGAGGCGGATGTGTTACGAGTGGGCCTTTCAAAAAGTGATAAAGACACTGCTTCTTCCTCGATCTACCGCTGATTGCTCCAGCTGGACGGTCAATCTCGGGCCGGTCTCGAGCACCATGCCACGCATTGCGGCAAATCCGCAACCAGACGGGCTCGGCTACAACCCTCGGTGCCTGCGTCGCGACATCAACCAGTACGTGTCCTCTTCATGGACGAAGGACAACGACACCGCCTGGCTGATCCGTGAGCACGACGACATTGGGACCTTCCAGAGATGGATGCAGGGTGTTCTCAGCACCAAATTCTTCGGCGTGCACGCCGTAAGCTGCTAGACTACATCGCCTAAGGAAACCAAGCTAACGGGTATCAGGGAGGCCACATGAAAATCGGCGGAGACCCGGGTGGTGACCTGTTTGCGAGCCCAGGAGACCCAGCTTTCTACCTGCATCACGGCCAGATTGACCGTGTCTGGTGGATCTGGCAGAACCTCGACCCCGCGCGTCGCACGCATACTATCGCCGGCACCATCACGATTGAGAATACGCCACCGTCCAGGAATGGAATAATGGACGATCTGATTGATTTGGGGGTCAACGCGCCGCCGATGCGGTTGGGTGACGCGCTGAGCACGGTTGAAGGGCCATTCTGCTACGTTTATGGGTGATGGTGGATCGTTCCACGACCTGAAAGCATCGTTTTGGGCCGAATAGCAGTCACCCGGTAAGCGTCCCTAAATGTACTCTGACATTCTATGAACGCTCTATAATTTTCGCTTTCTTTCGCCGATTGAAAATGGGAGTGCAACGCCAGCCAATCAGAACCCCCGCACGCCGCAAGTACCCGGAGTTGCGCCCGCCCGTATCGCCATCTCTAAGATTATGCCCGTAATCTCTCCCTCCTCCAAAATCCATCATGTCCAAATTGTCATTTCCCGTGTCCCATATCGGCGTCCATCAGTCCTTCCAATCCTCCCACGACCACCCCGTCACCCCCTCGTCGACCGTCAGCCGCCTCGTCTCGAAGCGAATGCTCTCGTACATCGTCACCGCCGCGCCCCTCGCCTTCTTATGCCACGGGCCCTTGCCACCCGCCGCCGCATCTTCCCTGCTATGCCAGAAGCCTGCGCAAAAACCACCACCATTAGCCACCGCCGCCGCCGGACACACAAACGAAGGGCAAAAGGATAGGTAGGTACTCACACGTCGCGAGGTTCCGCCTCGCCCCGTCCGGCACGCCGAACCAGTACTTCAGCAGCCCGCCGCTCTCGACCGCCTCCTCGTGGCTCTTCTCGTCCAGCAGCCCCAGCCGCTCCGTGTCGATGCCGTCCTTGAGCACGCTGCGGAACGCGACCACGTAGAAGCTCGTCCGCGGCCACGCGTATCCTTCTCTCTGCGCCGCGACAAGTCGCCGCAGCTCGGCGAAGAGTGCATCGAAGTCGAACGCGTCTTCGTACGGCGTCGTTGCGTAGGTTTCGTTGGCGGGCGAGAGCGTTTGGAGGGCGCGCGCGAAGAGCGCGGAGGGGGTGGAAACACGCGCGAGGTCGAGGGTGTGTGTGGGGGACGGGTAGGGCGAGGAGAAGATGTGGCCCGGGGTGAGGGCGGAGGCGGGGAGGTCGGGGTTGTTGAGGGCGTGGGTGAGGCGGAGGCGGTCGATCGGTGCTGCTGCCGCGGCGGTCGGTTGTGCTTGCTGTTGTTCCTGCTGGGATTGTTGCAGTTGCTCCAGGTCCGAGAGGACTGCGGAAGGGCGCCGGTCGGCGACGGCGGCGGCGCTCATTGTAACGGGTTGGGTCGTTGGTGCTGTGTGGTGTGCTGGGGGAGTCGGAGGCTCTTCGGGGCGTGCGGCTGAGTTGGGTGGTTGGGTTTCCTTTTTCCCTCTGTTGCTCGTCTTCGAGGGTTTTTGGGAGGTGTGTTTATGTGATGGTGGCTTGAAGGGGTGGAAGAGTCGACAAAGAAACGGAGCGAAGGTAGGGTCGAGGTTCCCTTTTTGGGGGTTTAAGTATAAAGCAGGCTCGCGCGATTCGACAGTGGGATCACGCAAAAATGATGCCTTCGACGCGAAGTATGGCTAATCAGTTGGTTTAAGTAGGACGAAACTCTGGCACCGGCCACTCCTGAAACGGCTCGTGTTACTAAACCGCGCGTCGGTGTGGAAAAATTTCCCTGAGCAGCTCCCTCCACGTGCATGTTCGCGGACAGGCGGGCTGCCTACCTATAGGAGAGCCCCACAATTACTCCGCGCCTTTCCCCGAGCTTCTGTTTTCTCGTCCATGTAATTCGTTGCCTCTTCGCGTCAAGCACTCCTCAGGAGAACCTTGCCTGACGCGTGGCGATTGTAGAACATGCCCAATCACGATGGCCCTGCTTTGTTTGTTGATCTTTCTTATTTCTCTCAGCCGTGTGAGGTCACTCCCCTCCGCTGCGGAACATTTGCGCGCAGACGCAGGGAAAAAAGGGTCTGCAACGGCAAAAGTCGCCGGGAAGATACCCGGAGCTCGGCCCCTGCGCCGCCCCCATCGCCTAAACCGTCTGGACCGAACCACTCGACCGTTGGTCCGCATGTAGCCTTCTGAATTCTTCGGCACTTTTGGTTTTCTTCGGGAATCTTCGACGGCTGATTGAGGGCTTAGGGCGAGCGATATATAGAGACCACGCCACATCACATATCGCACGCACCGTTTCTGACCGCCATCTACCACGGCTCATGCCAACAACTCTAGCGTTCCACAATTTAAATAGTCCTTCTTAGCTAAGATCACCTTGATCTTTCGTCTATAATGGCTCAGAAAATTATACGCTGGTCAATCTGCGGCTGTTAACTAAGGCAAAAGTAACTACTCTAGTATATGCGATAGCAACTACCGTAGTCCTGCAGCATTCTACCAACAACAACCATCCCGCCGATAGCCAGCGCACTATAAGGTAAGCACAAACAAAGAGAAATAAAGAATCGTATACCACGATTAATACCAGTAGCGCCTTTCGACCTTATCATATATATATTAGGACCGAAAATAATACCTACCACCAGCCATGCCATTGTCCAGACTCGTTGAGCCTTCGAACTAGTTCCAATCTTAAATTGAGATAGACTACCAATTATTGCCAAAGAAATCAGACTTATCCACGTGCTAGATAACGTTATTATTATTTCTACAATCTCTTCGCGCAAGTTGTTCTGCGTCTCGACTGCCGACGAGAGAAATTCAATTGATGCTTGATGCCTTCGGCGTGGGCGACGAAATGGGTGAGTGGCGAGGCTGCGTGTCGATCCGAGGGTGGCAGTGAGTAAGTTGTTTTCGAGGAACCAAGAACTTGGTTGCTCGGGTGGGACGGACACCGGATCATCCGATTCCCTGAGAGCACTTTTATCGCTGCTTGATAGGAGTGGGCTCTCCAATGACTGGCTTTCATCAAGCTTTGCAACAATGCACTCGAAGACTCCTTTCCGGTTAGACGCCTCTTTCATGATGCGTGTATGGACCAGGTATACTTTTGGATAACTTCGAGTCAAGAGCGATCCTAACAAGTTGACCGCAGACACAAGTAGGTAGGGAGTGACTGTCAATCCAAAAGCAGCATAGCCGTATCTGTCCAGTTGGTCTCCTCTGGTCTCGTACAGTGTCCAAGAAGCGTAAACCAATTGGGCCAACGCGATGAGAGCCCGCAGCAGAGGATAGGAGCAGCTCAGGTTAACGACAGGGTCGGTCTTCGGGGGTGTCCCCGGCGAGGACTCGGAGGGACAAGTGGATCGAGGACGACAAGGTATGACTTTTGCGTGTGTTGGAAGTATAGCCAGTGCATATCCTTCTGGCAGCTTGCAGATCCCGTGGATCGCTCTACCGCCGAAGTACCACCATTTTCCGGAATGAACAAAGCATTCGTCAGGAAAGTTTGTGACAGAAATATCCGTGGGCGTGGGTGGTCCTTGATGGGTATCTGTCGTCTTTTGGCTAGGCTCCTCGTTGCCTATCTGCTGAATGGCGTCTTCCGCATTCTCATTTGGCCCAGCGTCGGTCGACGTTTCTGTGTTCAGAATCGCCGTCTTCGGCTCAGTATGCGTATCTTCAGCTTCATCCAAGACCTTCGGCTCCATCATCCCACGTAGTTCAGCCTCCCGTTCCTTGACGTCGGGTCTCCATTGGTTCGTTCGAATGACTTCGCACAGCGCACCTGCTCTTAATGCAACTTTCAAAGGATCATTCTCAAAAACCCCAAGCGTCTTCCAGTCACGTAGTGATTTGATCTTCCAAAACCCATTTCGTAACACCGCCCTCTTGGCTATGGCTTCCACTCCTCTGCGAACTCCTGATACAGGGTAGAACAGTGTATTGACCATAAAAAACAGCAAGGTCGAGGCAGTCTCGCCGGGAATCGGTACAATGGTTGCAACGTGTGCGAGGTAGTTTCCCAGGAAAAAAGTTGCGATGTCCGCAGCTTTGGCTGGCGTGCACAGAAGGCGGGGGTCTCCATGGTCCGAAGTCCCTTGTGGCACCGCGATGGTGACGTTCCGTAGTGGCTGTAGAGGTGCGGCTGATACGAGCGTTATGAATGCCAGAATGCTGGCGATAAAAGCCATGATAGACGAAATAGCCAAATAAGCCCAGTGTGAATTTTTGAGGAGACTATATGGCCTGTTGATGTTTCGTGGGGCTTGCTGAAACTTATACGCACAATAAATCTTGGTTGCAGCTCCAGCTTTAACCCTGTGTAGCTAAGTGTATGCAGCACTACGCGAAAGGACAGAGAGCTGATATCACTTTGGCGTGCATGCATTTAGGTTGCATATTGCATCGGCGGTTCCGGCCCATTCAAGCTCATTCGATGAAGGGCACTTATTGGGTCCGGGTTAGCCTCTTGCTTACAGTCCCCTCCTGCATCCGACGGCTAACGTGAAGAATGGCAGCTGATCATGACAGGGGCTGACTGCATACTTACGAGTGATATGATAGGTCGAACTTGTTGAGGCTTACTCTTGTAAGGCGGGGTGCAGGCCATTGACCCACGGTGGGGCAGATTTATGTTAACATTCGGCCACAGTCGTGGCTCACGTAATCAAGCGGTGGAAATAAAAGGTGTACTGGATGAGTCCACCTTTCAACAGAAACAGTGAGCGAGCCAGCGATGCGGCCAGTAACGGAACTGAAAATGAAACTCCGCACAGGGATGAAGAGGCCGAGGCTTTTGTAACGAAAATTGTTATCTCCATACCTAAGAAGGCTGCAAGTGTCAGCTCATACAGGCGCTTCACTGCTCCATTGAGCACCATGCGTACTCTGTCACTGCGTAGCTGAGAGTGTGCATCTGAAAATGCGGCAGCTTGTATTGTCAGGCGGGAAAAGCCATGGAAAAGTAAAATGATGTGATGACCGGTCCCCGGACGGATGCCTAACGCCTCACTCACAGCCTGGTTCCGAAGACTACATAGACCTTTAAAATCCACGCGCGCAGCTCTACCCTGCCGCATGCCGCTGCTTTGCCATCCACCAATGGGATCTTGACACCTTCCGCTGCCGCCAACCAAAGCTGCGTGCACACTGCATACTGTGTCGCACCGCTGCGGCTGTCATCATAATCATCATCGCTATCCTCCCTTCACTAGCGCCATTGAGAAGCGTAGGGTCGCCCCGCCTTTAGATTTCTGACGGTCTGGTGCGGAGACGGGTCTCGATGTAGGGTTTGTGGCGGCGCGCCTTTCGAAGATTGGGTGGGATTCTGAGACGGGGAGTCTGACGCGGGCATGTTTGCTCGTGATCCTAACGTGCGTGCGGCTTGTTACCCGATTGGTAGGCGTCAGAGCTAGTTTGCGAATTTGGATGGGGATGATGGGGTGGTAACTGGGCATGTTTCCAGCGCAATTGATGTCGAGCTCTGTCATCCATTATGGTAGGGTATTGATGCACGCAAGAAGGGCTGCGGGGCTGCGGGCAGCGATGGCAACTTGCAACAAGCCTTGGGCAGATGGGGAGCTTCAGTTTTATCGAGTGGCTGATAGTGTGGACTGTCGGGTCGTAGGTGCTGTTGTCCATAGAATTCCCACCAACGCGAAGGTGGATGGAGGCACGGGTGCGATTTGACAGCGGGCTGAAAAGGTGCTGCAGCGCGTTGTTGGGACGGCCTGTCTTGCGCATCAGCTTGTCGCAGTGTAGTGCATTGGAGGCGCAACTTACCTGCATATTCGGAGACGCTTTGGGTTTCGATTCCGAGACCGAGGGATGACTCGTCGACTTGTTGAGGCTCATTGGGGAGATGGAAGTTGATGTCAAGAAATGGCGCAAAGGAGTTTTCAGTTGGTTGTTGTTAGTGCAGGCCTGGAGAATGGTATATATGTCGAATTGAGGGATTGTGACTAGACGTCGTCCCAAATTATTAAGAGTGGAATCAGGTGAATCTCACAAGGCGGAGGCTGTGTGTTGCAGATCAGGCACTCTGCCGCATTGCAGTGAGATTCAACCGTCAGCTCGGCCTTCCCAAAGAGGAGGCATCGAATTTCCCTCCATCTCTACCGATTGCATCGGAAAGTGACGCGCAACAGTCAGCCTGCGGCGCGGTCATCGTTCAAATCGTAAATAACAAAGCGTGCATGTATGAGATCTCTTAGCTGCTGACTGAGAAGACGATTGCCTCAAACATGCCCAATTGTTGAGGCGCTCTTCTGACGTCACCCCCATCCTTCCAATGTACAAAACTTAAGGGATCAACCCGACCTTCATTCCTCCAGCCGACAATTCGCTCGCTCCCTTCCATACCTCCGCCACTTGCCGTACCCGAGCTCTTTTCCAGTCGTACTTACATTTTGACCTCTTCCTTCCTCCTCTTGGCGGCCACCTGGAGCATCGGGTTGACGTAGACGCTGGATCCGAAAGCAGCGCGCAGCTGTGGCTTCTCATCCACAAACTTCCAGTCGTACTTCATGACGAAGTGAGCCAGCATGAGCTTCATCGTGTTTGCCGCGAAGAAGCGTCCCGGGCAAGCATGAAGACCCAACCCGAATCCCAGATGCTCCGCGCTGGTCGTGACGAGCTGGTGCTTGTTTTCCTCGCCGGGCTGCTCGCGCAGCTTCACAAAGCGGTATCCGTCGAACCCCTTTGCGTTCGGCCAGAACCTTTCGTCCAGGTTGTTCGTCGCGTGCACCATGAGCGCCGACCCGGCAGGCAGAGTGAGGCCGTCAGACAGCGTGACAGTCTCCTCCACATACCGATCCATGACCACTGCACACACACACCATTAGCCCAGACCACGAATCGCGAAGCCCGCGCCCAAACCTACACGCATCAACCATATGCCTCCGATGCGACTCCTTGACGAAGCTGTCGTGCAGCCTCATCCGATACAGCGACTCCTTCCGCCAGCCTCCCTCCCCCTCCCCCAGCACCGCCGCCACCTCCCCCCGCAACGCCCCCGCGTACTCCGGCCGCTCGATCAGGTCCGCCACCACCCACGTGTACGCCTCCGACGTGGTATGTATCGCCGCAATCGCCAACATGATCTGCGCGTCCGCCACGTCGAACTTCCCCCCTCCGCGCCCCCGCGCCACCTCCTCCATCCACCCGATCATGTCCCCCGCCCTCGGCGCCTCCCCGGCGTCCCTCGTCGCGCTTTCCACCGCCGCCCGGCGCGCGTCGATGTGCGGCCGGATGACGCGGTGCCCGGCCGCCGTCAGCTCGCGCAGCTGCCGGCACGCGGGCAGGAAGCGGTAGACGAGGGGCCGCAGGAGGGGCGACCAGGAGAGGAGGGCCTGCTGCGCGGCGAAGGCGGTGACGGCGTAGGTGGTGCAGAGGGAGAGCCATTCGGCGTTGCGGGAGAGTTCGGCGCCGAGGAAGACGCGCGTGGTGACTTGGCCGATGACGCGGGCGATGAGGGTGCGGAGGGGGATCGTGGTCCATTCTGTGGGGGTTTGTGTGAGTGAGCGGGTGGTTTTGGATGGGGGAGGGGTGAGGATTGGGTCTGAATGGGGATGCTGGGGGGTGTTGGTGGCGCGCTGCTTACCTTCTTTGTCTCCCAGAAGCTCGTCCAGGATCTTGGTCACCTCGTTGGAGATGTCGTCGGTGAATAGGGCTTGGAGAGGTTAGTTTGTGGGGGTTAGGGAATTGGTGCGAATGTGTTATCTCACTCAAAGACTGTGTGAGTTCGTTTTTGGTGGCGTCTTGGATGATGTTGTGTTGGTTGAGGGTGTCGAATGGCTCGAAGCCGGGGTACGAGGAGAAGAATTCCTGTTTTGAGGAGTCAGGGGGTCGGTCGGTTTGGTGGATGGGGAGATGCGCACCCGCGTGATAATCTTTCCGAAGCTCATGTGCGGATTGTTCCTGATTTCGTGGGCGTAGCGGTTGGGGAGAACGATCTTGGGCCCGCTGGCGGTGATTACTTGGAAGGCGCCCGAAAACTGTGTTGGTCAGATATGCCATCTCGTCTGTCGTGGGGGATGGTGTGGAGAGTGGTCGCAGATACCTGTTTCGCGCCATTCTCCAGGATCTCGCAGCCGTTCACTATCCAGGCGCCTCTCGCCTTGGCCATTTTGAAGAAACCATTTTTGTCGAGGCCGACGACGGGGAAGCCCTTGTATGGTTTCTCCTCTAGGAAGTATACCAGATACACAAGAGAGATGGCGACGAATGCTACAAGCACCGCGGTCACATTGACCTGGCCAACGAAGGGGGCAAGGCTGAGAGTCATGGCGAGTTCCTCTCTCTTTGGGCTGGGCAAGCGACCGGATGAATGGACTAGGAATGCAATTGAGATATTTGTTCCTCCACCTTTATATATCTGGTGCGGATGTATGCATGCGGCTCAGCTGTGGATCCGCTTCCTCAGGTGTGGATATCAAGGGAGAATGCATGGGAGCACTCCGTTTACCCAATGGGGTTCGGCGGGTAGCACACAGGGGCCTCGTTATCGCTAACGGTGCCCCGCTAATGGTCAGCCCCCAAATCCTCGGCAAGGGGCTGAAAGCATGGCGTTTGACGCCTCATGCTGTCATCTTCCAAGTGGCTGACCCGAGGACGCGAAAGATTGAAATACAGTTCGCGACAGAGGAATGTCAATTACTTTTCATCATGAGGCATTCGGAGCCGACACAGCAAGGCAAGTCGACAGGGACATTTCGGAAGGCAACAAGGCTGAAATCGGCTGTAGCCTTGCCGTGTGACGGCCGGAGTAGAGACGCGGGATTATCACCTGGAAACATGCATGGATCGTGTTACGAGCTCCAGGCAGCAGCGACAGGAGGTGGGGGCGCTCTCGCCAACCCCACATTGTTCCGCTCCCTTATCTCAGCCTTACGATCCCAAACCTGTATGGTACCCTACCGCCGGAGAAGCGAGAGAAGTTGCTGTTTCGTGCGTGAGCTTTAACTCATATCAAACACAGAAAACACTGGACGTACCTGAAGCTTTTCTTGGCTTGACGGCGCATCTTTAGATAACAACAGATTTGCCAGCAGTTTTTTGCGGTCTCGGACTTCAATAACGTGCTGCACGAGATGTAATCAGAGGCCGTTTCTTTATTGTTCGGGCGTTGAGCTCTGGGAACTACCTCTTCGAAAGAATCTCGGACAATGTACCGGATTGCCGTAACCGGTTTCGTTTGCCCCATGCGGTGGACGCGTGCAAAGGCTTGGTCCTCGGTCGTAGGGTTCCATTGTGGTTCAAAGAGATGAATGCGCGAAGCAGCCGTGAGATCAAGCCTGCAAGGTGGTTTGGTCGAGTCAGCGTTGGGTAATGAGGACTGGACGCGTGCGCTTACCCAACTGCACCGCAAGAAATTGTCAACAGAGCAACGCGAATCCTGCTATCCGTTTGGAATGCCTCTAATGCACGCTTCCGATCTGGAAGGGAAATTCCGCCGTCCAGCCTTACGCTCGGTACGCCGGCGTTCTTGAGCGCCCGTTCGATCATGTCCAGGCTCGTCCGCCAGAAGGAGAAGACAACACTAAAAGCGACTGGTTAGCTGAGCACTTCCGCGAGGTCCCCATTAAATACTCACCTCTTCTCAGAAGCACGGTCCAGACTGACGTTGATGAAGATATGGGATCACCTGAGCCGGAGTCCGCAGATGCAATTCCGAGATTGCAGATCATGCGCAGTTTGTTAATTTGCTGAAGCACAGTGAAGCATAATGTCTTTTGCTCATGACTCCCTGAAACAGTGTTGCCGAGAATGTTCACCGCTGGGGTCAGGGCTTCTTCGTATCTCGCCCTCTCTTCGTCGTTGAAGTCGACTTTGACAATTTCATCGCATCTCGGAGGGACGTCTATGATGTTCTTCGTGCGTCGAATCATCACACAGCTGATGAGCTTTTTCAGTCGATTAATCGCCTCGGGGGCTCGGCCTTCTTGCCAAAGGTGGAAAATGTCTGTATCGAACTGGCGTGGATCATCGTGCGGATGCGCTCTCACAAATTTGAGAAGACCGATTAAATCCCAAAGTCCGTTTTGGATGGGAGTTCCCGTCATCGCCCACCGGCAGGTCCCATCCAGAGCGGACACCGCTTTCGCGGTGGCTGTGCTGTAGTTCCGTATGCAATGCGCTATTCCGTCAGCTCAGAGATTTTGTCCTACCGCTATCTCATCGACATACCTTCGTCGAGAATGATCCGATGCCAGTGGAGAGCAAAGAGTGAAGTTCTTTGTTGGCTGCAGCGACGATACTCGACCATGATCGTCGGGTAGGTAGTGATGACAATATCCGGACGGGACGCGGTGTTCCCAACTTCAAGCCGACTCTTGCCATGGTGCCTGAACCACGTCATGGTACGGGGGAAAAGATGCCTATCTATGCGTTAGCAGTAATAGTAAATATATGGAACATGACTTACAAGGAGAGTTGGTAATCCCAAGTTGACAGAACTACAGAAAGGCCGACGTTAGCAAATTTTACGTTGTATCTTTACTAAAGCTGTTGCATCTCAGTTGAGGGAGAGAAGTAGATAGCACATACGAGAGGGAGGAACTATGATGAGTGTCGAGCATATTGGAGTTCTATCCTGTTTGCGACTGGAAGCGAGAGGGATCGGTGATCTGTGTCTGAAGCAACCAGAGCAATCATGCTCAAGGTTTTGCCCAAGCCCATCTCGTCTCCCAGGATTCCCCCTCTGGAGATAGGAAGGACGCCAGTCTGCCTTGCTCCGGTAATAGTGTTTACGAGCCTGTAAAGTTAGCTTTGACACTGAGCTGTGAGGGGGTTGCATACCGGCCGTCTGTTTGGGTAGTCGAGTCGGAGACCAATATGCCCTGACCACTCTCCTCTGAGCTCCGTCCGCACTCTTTTCTTTTCATGAATGTGAGCGCCTGGAGTTGATGCCTGAAACAATACGTCAATAGATAGAAATTGAGATGCAAGTGCCGTGGACGTACGAGCGAAGCTTTGTTGCTAAGCATGAAGGTGTCTGGGCGCATGGAATATCCTCGATTGGTCCGATGCCAATCTCATCAAGGATGGAGCCAGAGGTTGGAGAGGGCTCCTTCGATCGCTTTTCTTGGTAGCTGTGAAGATCGAAAGTCATTTGCACCAAATCGGAAAAAGACTTGGGGTTTCTGTAAGGAACATTGTGGGAGCAGTTTATTGGGTCTTGAAGAAAGTAGCCGCAGGTGTCTGTGAAGTCTCCGATGGCGTCGGATAGAATCTCAGGGCCATAGATAATGACGGATGCATATACGATGCCACGGGATCGCCTCGCATGCTCCTGGTCGATCTCGGGATCCATAGAGCATGCGAATTGGAGCTTTACGTCAGGATCTTGCGCCAGCACAGCAATAGCTTCTGCATGATGCCCGGCTAAACAGCCAATCTCAGTGCGACCCATGTCACAATATAGCTTGTGGGCGGGCCTAAGAAAGGCTGGGGTGTAGTTGTACTTGCGAGGGGCTTCCTTCCCGCGATGAAGTTGGACGGGGAGATCCACAATCTGTTTTGGTCAGTGGGGTTCTCCAGCTTGCAGCCTTGGCCAAGAACATACCATTCCAAAACAGATGTTCGTACTGTCGGCCGCTTGGCCAGGGATTTCTGTTGCCTTGCCATTCGTCTCACAGAGAGAAGAATTGTCCACCGCGACTGAGCCTTCGGCCATGGGTAATTTATGGCTTGTCTTCCAAATGACTGACGGTCCCTCTCCTTCAGCATTGTGTCTCGTGAACCGAGGTCGCTTTCTGGGTGGCTCGGCGGGGTGTTCGTTGAAGGCGGCAAGGGCTGACATGAGATGACAGCGTTCACAGTTGGAATAATCGAGACGTCTTGACCGAGGGCGTGGGAGGAGTGACTGGAGGGCTGAGAGGAAGATTTTACCTCTTTCTAAGATGTTGTGAGAAACAAAAGAAAGAGGAGGAGATTTCTACGATGAGTGCCGGTTGGCGAGGCTGAGCTGGCAGGATATTGAGGCGGAGCAGGCAGATGATGCAGGCTGAGCTGGCCAGCTGCATGGATCAGGCGGCTGACTTACCAATAGCCACTGCCCGAGTATGCCTTGTGATGTGCCTACGCGTCATCTAAAGAAACTTGAAATACCGTGTGCCTCTCTCGGGCAGCATCTCATCGATTTCATCGTTGACAATCTTCATCACAGTCGGTCGGAGCCGTCAGCCCCACGCAGGCACCCAGCCCGGTCCGTGCATCTCTGCCCCTCAGCCCAGTATGGCTTGCGGCTCGTCAGCCCAGGCTCGTTCCATCATCGCCGATGCCTTTGAGAAGTTTGAGAAGGTCGTGACGCCCGATGACTCCCGCGAGTTCGCCAGGACAGAGTTGCGCGACGTCCACCATGCCGCTTGTGAGGTTGAGAAACAGCTCGCCGCAAGACGCAGCCTGAGGGGCATGAAACGCCTCCGACCCTTCCTTCAAGGCCTGGATCACTACTCCAAGACCATCGAAGTGTTGTGCAATGGCACTCCCTACCTCCCATGGATATGGGTGAGTGTCGATCATGGCGATTGCCGTAGTCCTGAGCTGACAGCGCTTCCAGGCTCCGATAAAGCTGATGCTCCAGCTGTCCTCCGACTATGTGAAGGCTTTCGAGACGCTTATGGAAGCTTATTCAAAAATTACAGAGTGCTTGCCGAGATTCAATCGCCTCAGTACTTCCCTGAGCGACAACAAGGACTTTCAGAAGGTCTTGGCCGTCTTCTACGCTGACATTTTGGACTTCCACGCACACGCCTATACATTCGTGCGAAGGAAATGTACGTTCATGCCCTACGCACTTGACCACAGCCTTGTAACCGCAGTTTCACACCATGGAAGCTCTTCTTCAACTCCGCGTGGGCGCGCTTCGACACTCGCTTCGATCCAATAATAGCAAGTTTGAGCAGACACAGCAAACTCATTGACCAAGAGGCCCAGTCCATTCACATAGGAGAGGCCAAGGACTCGAGACTACGGATGCAGACCGAGGCGGACGAAGCAAAAGTCTGGCGTTCAAAAATGCGACACGAAGCTGACATCAGAGAGAGGGACAGGGAAGCGCAGCAATTCACATTCATCGTCTCCTGGCGTGGTCTGAACGGCAGCGCTCAAGAGGATGATCTTGAACGACACTTACGGACGTGTCTCCCAGGGAGCTGTGAATGGGTGCTATCCCACCAGAAGATCCAGCAGTGGCTGCGAGACGGGAAATCGCAGCCGCTGGTTTGGCTCTATGGAAAACCTGGTGCCGGTAAGATGTCTCCATCCAAGCTCTATGCAACAACAGCACTGATTTTCATTCAGGGAAATCTGTGATATGTTCCAGCCTTGTTCGACACCTACAGAGCGCGGACCAGACTGTGTTCTATTTTTTCTGCACCTACCGCAACGGCAGCACCGACAACTTCAACAACCTTCTGAAGTCCTTGACCTGCCAAATCGTCGAGAAATATCCAGACGTAACGAAGTACATCTACGACGAGTATGTCTGTCGCCATCCGCGGGTTTCTCAGTCGCATCTCAAGGGCTTGCTGCCGAAACTTCTCGAAAGCATTCCATCCTCGCGCATTATAGTTGATGGCATCGACGAATGTGACGACCGGAATCATCTCGAGCAAAAGTCAATCATTCGAGAGCTTCGCAACCTTATCTCGAATGACACATCCAAGAATATTTGCAAGATTCCGCTTTCCAGTCGAGACATATCTTCTATCTCACGGAATTTCACGAAGAAAACAAGAACGGAGGCAGGCCTGTCCCTCTCGTTCGAACAGCAGTCAGTCGACCGCGCAATCAAGAGCTTTGTTGAGAGTAGAACTTCAGAATTCGAACACCTGAATGACATCGAAGCCGAAGACAGCATGATGGACGACATCAAAACAAAGTTGCTCGAAAAAGCGAACGGTGAGTTGGTAGTTGGCATTAATTGTCGTCTTTCTCACTGGTTGTGATATCAGGCATGTTCCTTTGGGTCAGTCTCGTGCTATTTACGCTCGAAGATGTGGACAATATCCATGAACTCAATGAACCGGTTGATGCCCTTCCAGCCGAACTACCTGACGTGTAAGCTACTTTATATGCGCTTAAAGAACTCGCTAAGAAACCGCAGGTACGATCGTATTGTGTCCAACATTCGGACCCGGTTGGGCCCTCAAAAATATGCAAAGGCTGTCCGAATTCTTCAGTGGATGACCTGTTCGCAGAGGACGCTGAAAAAATTTGAACTCTTGGGCGCCGTCACTCTCAGCGAAGGTACTCCTGTCTTGGATAGACACACCATGCCGATCGAAAAAGTGTTTGAACTATGTAAACCGCTGATCGAGGAAACCCCTGATGGCTCGATTGTCTTAGTTCACTTTTCCGTCAAGGAGTATGTCGTAGCATCCCTCGTTCGTAAAACCTCAACTGACTTGAAAAAGGTACCTCATGAACTATGGGTCTTCGACATGCATACAAAAGCAGGCAGCCCATCACGACATCGCCTTCGCTTGCGCAGCTACGCTTGCTTCTGGACTTGATTTACTCAACCCAGCGCTTCCAAATGAGAGGCGCCTTGAACAGGTTGGGAGCGGTCTTTATGGATTGCTTCCGTATGCGAGTGAACACTGGATTGGCCACCTGATTGAGCTTGCAGCGCTTGGAGAAGACTTGATCGGCTACAACTCACTTATCCAGCAACTTGAATTTCTTTCTCAGAGGCATGACCAGATTGCTGCTTGGATGAGAAATTTCGACTACACTTTCGCCGCACCTTCTTCTGCATCATTCAAAGACTCTCGACTCGACTTGATAGGACAAGTCTCCATTCTGGCGCTTGCCCAGCAAGTCCTCCAATTCCGCCAGTTGTGTGACGGAGAATCAAGTGGTAGCGGCAAAGGTCGGTAGTGTTGCGACGCAGCAGCACTCGTCGATATTAATATTGAACAGATGCCGAAGAATTCTCACTCAAACACGATCCGACGTTGTTCAGTAGGATGATGAGCAAATTCAACGAGTCCGTCCACCACCTGCTCGCCAGCGAACACATACCCGAACTGTCTCAGACACGGCTTACGGCTTTCAAAAGCTCCTACGGAACAGCGGCATTCCGCTGCCGCTACGTAACTTGCTTCGACGTGCCGTTTGGATTCGCCTCGAATGAATTGAGGGTCCGCCATGAGTCGCAACACGTACGTCTCATCCCCTGTAAAGTCCTGGGATGCCAGCGGAGCAAGCTTGGTTTCAAGAGTCAGGCGTCGCTCAAGGAACACATGCGAGATCTTCACGATGCTGCGCCGGCTACGTCTCGCGTTCCGCAGAGGCTGCGACCGCCGCCGATCTACATTTCAGACGATAACAGCGAAGTCAACGCCCCGAAGACTTTTAAGGTTAAACCCTCCAAGCGTCTACCACAGAATCATAAGAGAAGATTGAATATACATGATCTGGTATAACACAAGTAAGAACGTCCGCTTCGCACTGGCTCGAAATAAGGCACCACTCGCTATTCATAACGGGCTGGACGCTGGAACCAGGCTGGTTTCGCCTTTTCTGAGACTCGGCAGGAGATAGTTGTTGTGGGTATGTGAAATCTTGTGGTCTATTTTGCGATCAAGCTTTCTGTCACGCTCACTATGCCCACATCGTTCAGTCCAGTCAATAGAGACCTCAGCTTTTGAAATATGACTCAGTAATGCATGGATTTGCAGTGCCCGAATATTCGCCGGAGTAACTTAAGGTTTGTGGGGGCAGAGTTGAGAGACCATTCTTCTTCGTCCAACGACTCTATGTAAGCCCTTTTATGCAGATCAAGTGTGGCCATACCGGACGGAGTGATTCTGCCTGGAGTATCTACGAAATTGCGCGCCTTTCTGCCGTCGGGACTTCGGCAAATGAACAAAGTATTTTTGAATTTGATGGAATAGTGTGCAGACAGAGTCCATTCTTTTCATGTCAGCCTCAAATCGAAAGATTTTGACATGTGGTAGTGATTCGACTTTGTTTTCAAAGTCAAGTTCCTCGCACCCCCTGCATAATTTAGAGTTTCGACAGTCTGATAGGTTGTTTCGGCTGTCTGAGTGGGTCTCTTGGAGGTCTGCGGTAGATTGTTCCATCCGGCTGCGAGTATGCCTCATAGCAGTACTCCGACCAGCACCCTCCCCGGAATTCACATGGTCCATTTCAGATGCTGAGAGGTGTATAGAGTGGATATTGGTCATGGTGCTGCTGAGGAGATCAATCTTTGTTGCAGCGAGTTGAAGCGTGGCCGAGGGTGGAAGAGCAAACACCAGAGCCAACAGGCAAACCCTCGAGTCCCCTACGCCCAACCCACTCATCACCACTCCACCACCTCCACCACCTCCTCCCTCTCATCCAACACCGCCAACACCCTCCTCCCCCCTCCCCCTCCCCCTCCCCTAATCACCGCATGCACCGACCCCGGATTATCGCACCACACCGTCCCCTCCACCACCACCTCCCTCCCCTCCCCCCCATCCAACGCCCTCCCCACCGGCGCCAACCGCTCGACCCACAGATCCGTCGGCCTTCCATACGGCTTCCCCCACGCCGTTTTCGCAAACGTCGGCAGCGCACCGACCCTGCACCACCCGCGCCTCACGCGGTCCGACACGTCGAGCCGCAGCGTGCGCAAGCCGGGCAGCGCGGCGAGGATTCGCGGCCACGCGTCCGCCCACGTCTGCAGGCTGTGCAGGGCGGACAGGCCGGGGATGCTGGCGTGGGAGAAGATGGGGGTGAAGAGCGTCCAGGTGAGCGAGAGGGAGCGGACGAGGGAGGTGTGGGCGAGGGGTGTCGTGGCGAGGAAGTCGAGGAGCGTCCAGAGGTCGCTGAAGGTGAAGGCGTTGGTGCTGTAGAGGAGGGGGGCGGCTTCGGTGTAACTGCCGCGACGGGGTGGCGTGAGCAACGAAGGGATGGAAAATGGGAGGGAGGGAGGGAGGGAGGGACGGAGAGTGAGTGAGTGAGTGGGTGAGTGAGAAAATCAGGACAGAGAGGGGTGGGTGGGTGGGAGAGTCGGGATGTGAGGGTTTGGTGCCGTGTTGCTTGTTGAGAGCTTACAGTCTTCGGCACGTTTGCAGCAGGGGTACTGCGGAGAACGGTTTCCCTTCAAAACCTTGGTGGACGAAGGAGTCGGGGAGAGCCTCGAGGGCTTCGAGCGCCTTTTCCCAGCAGCCGCGGCAGTGTTCGTAGACGTCGGGGTGGTGGTAGGGTATCGAGCCATGTTGCGGCTGGGTGCAAAGCAGGCCGCGTAACCTTCCAGTGAAGGAAGGCTCACCCCAGGATGGGGCTTGGGTGAAGCAGTGGATCGTGCGGTTGGTCAGGCCTGCTTCTTCGTAGATGGCTGCTCGGAGTTCCGCGGGGAGTTTGAAGAATAGAGATTGAGCTTGTGGGTTTGTCTTGGGCTCCAGAGTGTCATCGTCTGTCGATAGAGATTGACGGCGGGATTGATCTAGAGGTGGAGGGCGCTGGGTTTCACGCCTGCGTTGGGCCGAGCCGTGTATCATCTTCCCCCGGTTGCCGCATTTTATTCCATCCATGGTGTGCTGTTGGTTCAATGGAAGAAAACCCCACTCCAGAACGGCGAAACCGAGTATATAAAGAGCCGGGCTGCGCCTCATCAGCAACCAGGCACTAGGCTCCAGCGCTCGAGTACTCGACTCACCGCTCGGCATTCCAGCCCCATCGAAATCCACAGACTCTGTCATAAAATCAGACTATCACCAAATTACTTGTAGCATTCGTTATCATTCTAGTTTAAACTCGTCTCTCAATGTCGGGCCGAACGAGCACACCAATCAATGACGTCAATGCAGGCCGTGCGATGAAGTTTATATCGACTGCACCTCCATCAGATCCCTCCCATCGACCTGCCTCCAAAAACCCCCAACATCCTCACGTCAAAAACCGAGAGAGAGCGGGTGGGAAGCCGCGCGCCCAAGCAACCCCCTCACCACTCCACCTCCTCCCCACCCGGCAGCACCACCAACACCCTCCTCCCCCCCTCCCCTCCCCCCTTGATCACCGCATGCACCCGCTCCGGCTCGTCCAACCGGCACCAAACCGCCCCCTCGACCTCGACCCGCCGCCCCCCTTTCCCGTCCAGCGCCCTCCCCACCGGCGCCAACCACTCCAACCACACCTCCCTCGCCTCCTTAGCCGCATCGCCCCGAATCGCACCCCCACCCCCATTCCGACCGCAGCACCCCCCGCCCCCGCCCCCGGCCCACCAATCCGCCACGTCGACCCTCACCCTCCTCAACCCCGCCATCCCGGCCCCCACGCGCGCCCACGTCGCCTCCCACGTCGCGACGTCGTGCGGCGGCCGCGCGCGGTAGGGGCCCTCGGGGGCGCCGCCGCCGCGGCGGCGCAGGTGGTCGGCGATCGTGAGCGCGCCGCCCGGGTCGGCGTGGTACAGCGTCCAGGTGAGGTGGAGCGAGCGGATGGCGGCGGCGCGCGGGGCGGGGAGGGTGCGGGCGAGGAAGTCGTGGAGGGTCCAGAGGTCGGTGAAGGAGAAGGTCGTTTCGGCGTAGAGGATCGGGAGGGCTTCGGTGTAGCTGTGTGCGTGTGTGTGAGAGGGAGGGAGGGAGGGAGGGAGGGGTATGAGTGGGGGTTTGGTGGTGGTGGTGGTGATGGTTGGGCTTACAGTCTTCGACATGTCTGCAGCAGCGGGACGATGGAAGGCGACGTTCCTTGCGGGGCGTGGTTGGTGAAGGACTGCGGACGGCAATCCAGGGCTTGCAGCGTCTTTAGCTTGCACGCGCCGCATAGGACGTGGGCGGCGGCGTCGTAGTACGGCGTTTCGCTGCTCCGTGGAAGCGTGCACAGCTTGCCGCAAATCCTGCCTGCGACGGACGGCCGCGCATCGTTGGAGGCGTCCGTGAAGCAGTGTATCGTGGTGTTCTCGCCGCCTAAACCCGCCTCCGCGTATATGGCTCGGCGGAGCTCGGCCGGGAGCTGGAAGAAGCGGGATTGGGATTGGTCGTTTGCCTTCCTCTTAACCGTCGGGGCATCGTCGTTGCAGTCTATAGTTCCCGACAGGGATCGGCGGCGGGTGTAGTCTGAAGGGCGAGGGCGTTGGTCTTCACGCAGCCACGATAGCCTCTGCTCCAGCGTGGGATATTTGCAACGTATACCATCCATGGGCGAGAGATTTCTGAAACTGGTGATAGGGATGGGAAGATGGTAGAAAGATAGAGAGAACCGGTTTTGTATTCAAGAGGAATGAACTAAGCCAACAATGTAATGGACCGAGGCTGCGCCGCATCAGCCTCCAGGCTCCAGCCTCGCGTCTGGCATTCCAAGATACCTTAGCCGACTCGACCCTTCAGAGTTGGTCGTGCGAGAGAAATTCGAATACAATCGGAACTGACTCGATCGTGCGCACTGTCGTTCTTATCGGAGTCATCGCCGAAGGAGTAATACACGCTATCTATGCAATGCGCCTCATACTGATAGGCGGTGAGGACGGAGCAGACTCAATTTACTTCTAAGATCTCACAGATCAGGCATTATACCTCAGGAAAGCGAGGTGAAAGTTGCCAAGGCATCAAGTGCCAATCAGGAGAAAAGCATTCACGTCACAAGAAACAGGCGCCAATCAGCTATTGGGAATTGAAAGTGATGGCACATGCAGAGATGAATCCAAAATTAAAGGCCACCAGCATGCCAGCTTTGCAAAGACCGTGAACAAAGCACGATCGGACATGTTTCTCTAAAAAACATATGAAAAAAAAGCATGTACACTTTTTCCGAAAGCAAAGACGACAGCAAGAAATTACTTTCCCGGCCATTGGCGACACAAGCCAAGAAAAGCAAAGAAAAGCAACGTGATCAATCTCGCCGCCAGCTGGGAGAAGAAAGAAGCAAGCAAGCAATTCATGGCTGAAACACCGCATCAGAAAACGGGGTCGGGTCAGCCCATGCAGCGCGCGCCCGCGGCGCCCGGCAGCTTTTCCGATCCTTGCGGGCTGATGGCTGATGGTGCGCCGCCTGCATTGGCCGCCGGATACGGCGCGTCGATCAGGAACATTGCCCACTAAAAGTAGCTGACAGCCGAGGCTCCGCAGAGACCCTTTTTAGTGAAGCGAGGAATGGAGGGAACGAGTATTAAGCGGCCGCAACCGTTTTTGCGCTGAGCTCCGGGAAAGTTTGGTTGCGCATTCACTCTTCACGGTGTTCGCAAGTGACAGATGGAAGCTTCAATCATGGACGCGGGCGAGTTCAGCCTGATCGTTGTGGTGAGCAGTAACCCCCAAGGGTCGAGATCCCTTATCAGCTGACAACAATGGGCAGGACGAGAACTATGACGGCGACTCGGCGCTGGGAGACGATGACCTCAGCGACACGACGTCCATCGCCTCGTCCATCATGAAGCATCGCTACGAGCACGGCAGGCGATACCACAAGTTCCGCGAGGGGGCTTACTGGGGACCCAACGACGATCTGCAAAACGAACAGCTGGACATCGGGTGAGGCGCGATTCCTCGAGCGTGTAGGGCGAGCCGTGTCTGATAAAGCGACAGTCACCACATGTACAAGCTGGTCCTGGACGACAGACTTTTGCTGGCGCCGGTCGGAGATGATGTGCGGGTGAGAAGATGTACTGGTAAGGCTGAAAGCCGCTGCTGACTTGGCCACTGCAGAAAGCGCTGGACGTGGGCTGCGGGACTGGCATCTGGGCAATGTGAGTCTTTTTCGGGCTCTGCAGTAGATTGCCGCTGACTCCAGGGAGTGAGTTTGCAGAAGAATACCCCGACGCGGAGGTGTTCGGCGTCGATCTGTCCCCGATACAGCCCAGCGTTGTGCCGTCAAACTGCACATTCGTGGTGGATGACTGCACGCAATCGTGGTCCTTCCCCCAAGACGAGTTCGACCTGGTACACATCCGAGCGCTCTTCGGCAGCGTTTCCGACTGGCCCGCCTTCTACAAAGAGGCGTACGAGTAAGCTTCCGGATCCGAGCGAGCGATGGGGTGTTCCCTGCTGATGAGATTGGCAGCCACATCAAGCCGGGCGGATGGATAAACCAATTCGAAATCAACATCGTGCCCAAGTCGGATGACGGATCGCTGACGGCGGATCACATGCTGTTGGAGTGGGCTCGGCTTTTCATCGATGCAGCGGACAAATTCGGCAAGTCCTTCATGGTGGTCAACGGCATGAAGCAACACATCGTCGACGCCGGGTTTGAAGACGTGACCGAGGTCCTGTACAAAGTACCGCTGGGAACATGGCCTAGCAACGCGAAGTTGAAGGAGATTGGAAGGTGGGACCTGATGTATTGCTACCAGGGTTGCGAGGGGTGGGCGCTCTACTTGCTGACGCACATTATGGGGGTAAGTATTTTCCCGTGTTTCGGGGGATTGCAGTTGCTGACGAGTGAGCAGTGGGAAGTCGAAGAGGTGAACAAGTTTGTCGAGAGGTACAAGGAGGCGTTGAAAGATCCGAAAGTACACTCGTACTGGGAGTTGTGAGTATTCGAACGGTAAGAAGAATGAGAAGGAATCGAGGCTGATGATTTAATAGCTCTGTCGTGTACGGACGGAAGCCAACGCAGTGAGACACGATTCTGTCGCCGATGAATTTGGCAAGCTTTTGTCCAGCAGGCCCAAGTGAAAGGTACTGCGGAATTCTTTTCTTGTAATTTCAAGGGGTGTGTGTAGGTACGGTTGTTGGGATCCGCTGGGAGGCTACCCGGAGATGTATGTTTCCCAGCCAACGAGCGCAGAGAAATTGAAGAATCGTGGCGGATTGCGTTTCCAGGGTCATGGGGATCAGCGCGTCAGAATGTGACAAAGGTGATGAGATGAGTGCAGGTGTTGGTGTTGTCGCGTCGATGGAGAAAGGCAATTACAGCGCACGGACCGTAGCACGTGATCGCGCGCCAAGCCCCAGCCTCGTCGTTTCTGTTTCGCCCGAGCTTCTCCTCACCTTTCCTTCGCTCCACCACGACCATCCCCCATCTCCACTCGTTCCGACCCCAGGTAGGTAGTCATTTACCTACTCATCCGCTGCACCCCCGCTCTCCCCCTCGACGCCTGCCCGCTGCCCGCTGACCGCGCAGCAGGTCGTCCGTCCCGTCCCGTCCATTCGTCGTCCATCACGCACACGCAACGCGCAAACGCACTCCTCCACAACCACCCCCTCATAGGTGCGACGCGTCCTCGTCGTCGTCGCCGCGCGCGCCTGCTGGAGACTGTCAGCGCCGCAGAGTTGTTGGACGCGCACAGGCAGGCCATCCGTCCCAGCTCCTACCCGTCAAACGTCCGCCCCCACCGTCTGGTGCGCGCGGCTCCCTTTGGCGGAAGGGCTGGAGGTTCTGTTAGGGGGACGTACGACGGTGCTGATACTCGTACACGGTCTGTTAGCTCGTTGGTGCCGACTCTCCTGCTCTGAAAAGGGCACGGCTGTCAGCTTAACGGTGCCGATACTCCTGCACGACGTCTGTTGGCTCGCCCGTCTCCCAACGTGTGTCGCTTCCCGCTCCGCGGTGCCCGCGTTTTTCTTGGCTGAGCAGCAATGAGGGGGGTTGTGCGAGGAGGCGTTTGTGGTTGCTGTTCTGAGAGCCAAGGCTGCTCGTCTTCGTCGTGGAGAGAAAGCCTGGGTGGGTGGGCATCGCGCACGCGTCTCGGTCGTCGTCATCGGCGGCGGGGACGCGAGTGCGGGATCGCGCTTTTTTCTTCCATGTCGTGTTGTTGCTGTTGTTTTCGCCGCCGCCGTTGCGAGTTGCGCTGTTACCGTCGTCTTGTGCATGCGGCTGATGGTCCCCCCTCGCGCGGTGGCGTGCCACTAGGTAGTAAAATGCTATCATGGCCTCTTCTCTTCCAAAAAAGAAAGACAAGTTCCAGCTCTCCAACGTGCCCGTCGTGCTCGAATGGCAAGACGCCGACGACCAACACCGCCATCTGGGCCACACCCTCCCCTTGATCCTCGACGCCAAACTCGACGTCGCCAACGCCACCGCCTCCCTCAAACTGCGCATCGCCCTCGCCCTCAAAGGCGCCGCCAAGCGCGTCCCCTTCTACCTCTTCATCCCACCCGACCGCATCGCCAGCGTCATCGTCGCCGACGACACCACCCCCCTCCAACAACCCGTCACAGCCACCCTCCTCAACACCCGCAAACGCCCCACCGCCACCTCCCCCTCCCCCTCCTCCATCCTCCGCCTCCACCTCTCCCTCGCCGCCCCGCCCGCCCTCCTCGGCCCCCCCGATCTCAGCGCCCCGCCCGTCCCGCAAACCGGCCCCTCCGCCCGCGCCCTCGACGCCCTACGCGCACTCGTGCATTGTCGTCGAGCGTCGTTGTCGTCGTCGTCGTCGTCGTCGTCGTTGTCGCTGCACCTCCACCTCCCCCGCCAGAGCGCCCCCGACGGCTTCGTCGAGGCGTTGTGCGCCAATGCCTCGCCCAGCCGCCTCTTCGCCGTGCCGCGTGAGAGGGGGAGTCTGTACAGCGGGCGGGGCGGGAAGGTTGTGGAGTGGCCGTTGCCGGAGGGGGAGGAGGATGAAGTGTTAGGTGGGGGAGATGTAGGGGCGGAGGCGCAGGCGGAGGCGGAGTCGCCGCCGTCGTATGACGAGTTGGGCGTGCTGCCGGAGCCGGCGGCGCGGGTGGAGAGGGGACGGGCGGCGATGGCGGGGATGGCGGGGAGGAAGAGGGGGAAGAGCGCTCGTGAGTGTCCCTTTTTCTTTTTGGCGATGGAGCCGTTCTTGACGTGTGATGCGGTTCGCTGACATTGGCGTCTGATCACCCAGGCTCGTCGCCGTCGGACTCCGAGGATCGCCGTCCGCGGAAGAAGATGGGTGGGTTCACCCAAGCGGTTGTTGACGGCAAGACCGCGCTCGAAGTCGCCGGGTACGCCTGGAGCAGGGGCGTGGATGAGCGCGTGGCATTTCTGAGCGAGCAGCTGGAGGCGCTGAAGAAGGCCATCGGTGGTGGTGGTGGTGGTGGTGGTGCCACGGCGGCGGCGGCGGCAGCAGCAGCAGTAACAGCAGAAGCAGCACCGACGCCGTCGACGGTGGCAGAAGATGATACGTCAGATGTCGCCGCCGCGGCGGATCCAACCAGCGACGACGTCTGCACCCGCTTGTCACGGCTCGAGAGCGAGATGGCAGCGGTGCGGACGGACGTCGCGGCCGCGAACACGCGGTGGGAGGAGCTCGCGGAGGAGCTGCGCGAGCAACGGAAAGAGGACATGGAGCAGCTGCGCGAGCAAGGGAAAAGGGAGTTGGAGGATATGCGGTGGTCGATCATGGAGGATATGGAGGAGTTGCTCGGACGGAGTAGGGACGAGGTCGTCGATGAGGCCGAGTGCAGGATGGAAGATCGGTTCCTGTCGACCAAGGAGGAGCTGAGGGAGGCGGTCGAGGAGGAGTGCGAGAACGCCGAGGAGAGGATCAAGGAGCTGTTGAGTAGTGGGGCTGCGGGGGTGTACTTTGAGTTTCCGAAGTCGTGAGAGATGGCTTTTGCCTGAAGATATTGTGAAGGGAAAGGCGATAGTGTGCCGTGGTGTTGGGCACTCGTTGCTTCACTCTACTGACGCCGACGCTTTAGACAAAAGCGCTTTTAGATACCATTTCTGTCAATTGATGTACGGGCCGGAATAGCCGGCTGGTGTTGATATCCGTATTCGGACGGGTCGGCCCATGGCTGTAGCCGAAAGTGATTTTGGCCCCCACGGCTAGCTGCACTGCAGGCGTTGTGTCTTCCCTCGTTCAGCTGCCAAGGTGCTGCCTCAACGCCACAGGCAGCACCGGACCCACTTTGGGCTTGTTCACCACAAGCTCGTGAACTAATAATAAGATTGCTGTCCCACTTCAGCCGCTCCCGTTTCTCTTTCACTCACAACCCAGGAGCTACCTTTCGCTATTGTGCACGCAGGGAACATGTGACAGAGGAGAACAGGCAAAGATGAGCTACAACTACCCGTACCAGAACTACCAGCCTACCTACCAACCCTCGCACTACCCGCCCCCACCACCTCCGCGCACCTCGTCGTCGGGACCATCCTACGATGCGGGGCAGCAGCCACCAGCCCTCCCGCCGCGGCCGTCGCCAACTCCGGGGTCCCCGACTGTGCAAGATGTCACCGCCGGCTTCGGGCGGCTGAGCACCTACGACGTCCGACCGCAGACCTATGTTCCACACGCCAACTACCACCAGGCTGCTGCATCTCCGGCCTTCACGTGGCCGACGGACCATGGCGCTTCCGTGGGCGGCGGTGCAGCATCGAACCAATATGCTTCTCCGAACCGATACGCTTCGCCGCCGCCGCCGGCGCTCCCTCCACGCCCGCAATCGCAGTCGCCATGGCAAACAGCCGCACCACCATGGCAAACACCCCAGTCTCCCGCGCCTCCGTCTTTCCCTTCTCCTCAGCCCTGGCAGCAGCACCAGCACCAGCACCAGCAACCACCGCCCCCTTGGTCCACACCACCACAATGGACCACATCTCCACCACCATCGACCCAGCCCACCACCAACCCGCAGCAGCCCTCCCCCATGAGCCCCCCGCCGCAATGGCAACAACAACAACAACAACAACAACAACAACAACAAATCGGACCCTCCGCTTCCTACAACCGCCCTCCCCCACCACCCCCCGCCGAGCTACAGCAACCGCAACAGCAACAACAACAACAATCACCACCACCGCCGCCGCGCGAGTACCGACCCCCCTGCAACTGCTCCTTCCGACCCGGCCAGTGCCCCGCGCATCCCGCCGTGTCGTCGCCCGTGTCGCCCGCTTCGGCCGGACCGCCGACGCCTGCGTCGTCGAGGACGTCGGGAGGAGGGTATTCGCAGTACTCGCAGCAGCAGCAGCAGCAGCAGACGTATTACCCACCGCCGCCGGAACCGGGGAGTGGTAATGGTAGGCCTGAGCAGAGTTCGAATGCGTGGTCGCCGGCGCCGCAGCAGCAGCAAGGGGGAGGAGGTACGCCGGCGTTTGTGTTTGAGATGGAGGGGTCTGTGCCTGGTGGTGTTGAGGCAGGTGCGGCGCAGAAGGAGGAGACGAGGAAGGAAGAGGAGGGGACAGTACGGGTGGAGGAGGTGAAGAAAAAGGAGGAAGACGAGGAGCCTAAGAAGTTGCAGCGGACGTTCACGGATGCGCTCAGGCAGGCGGGACCGTATTTTTATGTCCCGCCGGCTGTGACTGTGGAGGATGTGGAGGAGGAGGAGGAAGAGGAGCATGCTGGGGGAACTATAGCGGTTCAGAAATCGTCGGGTAGCTCGGCGTCTGGTGCACAACAACAGAACACGACAGCTGCACAGGAGCAACCAAACATGGCACAACCGCCTGCCGCGTCTACTGTCCAGCTCTCTCAGTTCACAGCTGCCCAGAAGCAACCGCTGGAAGGGGCGGAGTCATTTGGCTATTTCCTGAAGATCCCAAACCCTCCAACGAACATCCCGGCCGACCAGGCAGCCAACTACTCCGTTCTGTACAAGTGCGAGTACCCGGTTTCCCTTGACTATGTGGACCTTTTCTGGTTCCACCACGTGGACATTCCCGACTTCCACATCTGCGGCTACTGCTTTGAGAAGCACATCCGACAGACCGAGTTCGTACACCGCTTCACTGGGAAGATCGAGTCGAAGGATCTGAAGCTGGCATGTCACTTCGGCGCCCCGCGAACTCTGCAACAGCTCTGGCCTCAGGCTGTCCGCACGCGCAATCTCCACCACGTCGAAAGTTACATGAGGAGGCGAACGGAAGTGACCAAGTGCCACGGTCCTGCCGGAGTGCTGGGCAAGGAGGCGACCCATGTCCGCTGGTTCAAGATGAGGGGCAACGAGATCCCCGAATTCCTCATATGCGAAGCCTGTCTAGAGGACGAGGTGCTCGGAACTGCCTTCAACGACATGTTCGTTCCCTACCTGGAACCCCAAGGGCAGGACCAGAGATGGTCGTGCGACATGTCGTTTGCCTACCTCCGACGTGCCTTTGCCCAAGCTCTGAAGACGCACAACTGGAGCTTCTTCGTCACACCCGCAGCAAACCGGCTGAAGATGCCCGCGTGCGCCGGGCCAAAGGGCGTCGAGGCCAACACGCGGCAATGGTACACCCCAACCCGCCACATCGAGGGCGTCGTCATCTGCGAAGCTTGCTACGACGACAACTTCGCCCTCACCGAGCTCGAGAGCTTCTTCTCCCCCCGCCCCGTCTCACCCACCGACGCGTCCAACCTCTGGTCCTGCGACTTCACCTCCCTCGGCGTGCGCAGCGCCTTCGAAGTCGCCCGCATGACCTCCTCCCCGACGCCCCTCCACACCGTCCTCCAGATCCTCGTCGCCACGGGCCCCTGCGCCGCCGGCCCCCTCGCCAGCCGCACCTGGTACAAGCTTGCCGCCCACCCGTCCGCCGACTTCGACATCTGCCCGACATGCCACGCCGGCCTCTTCGCCGCCTTCCCCAACGCATTCCTCTCGCACCTCCTCGTCCCCACCACCACGGCGCAGCCCACCGCGCGCGTCTGCGACTTCTCCGCCCACGCCCCGCGCTTCCTCCCCTACGCCAACCGCTACCTGGCCGCCGTCAACCAGCCCGGCAAAGTCCAACCCTACGTCGACCACATCGCGCGGTTCTCGCGCATCCCCGCCTGCGCCCGCCGCGACCCGGTGCGCAACGGGCGGTGGTTCCTCCTCAACGGCGCCGCGGCCGCGGACCTCGTCGCGTGCCTGGACTGCCACGCCGCCGCCATCGAAGGCACCCCGCTCGCGCACCTCCTCGCGCCGTGGCCGCCGGGCTGCCAGACGGACGCCAGCAAGACGGACCCCGTCTCCCGCGTCTGCGACATGTACAGCGCGGCCATGCGCGCCCGCTGGCACGCCCTCTGCCACGCGCCGGACGACGCCGACGCCCTGGCGGCTTTCGTGGCGTTCTCCCGGCACAGGCACCGCGTGTACGAGCAGACGATCCCCCGGTGCAAGGAGCTGCTTGCCGCGGCGAAGGCGCGGGCGGAGAGGCAGCGGGTCGCGAATGCGATGAGCAGCGCGTATCACAGCATGGCGCTGGCGAGCGGTGGGTATGGCGGGTATGGCGGGTATGGCGGGTACGGGTATGGTGGGGGAGGTGGTGTGTTTGCCGGGCAGGCGGCGGCGGCCGGGGCGCAGGGGGTGGCGATTATGATGGAGGGGATGGGGGATACGGAGATCGTGCGGGAGTTGGAGGGGCGGTGGGTGGAGGTGGAGTAGGTGTTTTGGTCGGTGCGATCCACCGACACGTGCCACCAGCAACGCAGCAGATCGTAGATTGTTTTAGCTTTTGAGCTTTGTGCTACCTACGCGAGCAGTTGAAGCAAGTATCTAGACATAGCTGGGAAACTGAAATTTGTATAGATACGTCCAGGCATACGATTCTGCACCTTGCGTAAATTGAAGAGATAATGAGCTGATTGATATTCAAAAGGCCTTAACACCACGGGAACAATTTCGCGACCCAGGTTCCTGCCCATTCACTAAGCGCTTGCTAGTAACCTGGAGGTCTGAAACCCTCAATGCGAGCCAAGCGGAGAATGGTAGGCGCTTAAGCTTGGTCAGCATTCTTCTTGAAAGCCTTCATTATTAATATGCAGTCAGCAGCAGACTTTGGCCTCTTCTCCTATCGATTCGATCCGATCTTTTGGTTTGGAGGTGTCATTCGGACTGCATGCGCCAATGCGGCGGGGCTATGCGGGGGCTTACGTGCATGAGATAATTCTCGGGACATGGTCAAGCGGTAACGCGTGGGCTAAGAAGCTTGTGATGCGGCAAAGAATAATAAAGATAGCACTGATTTGCGAGAGTGTTGTTTCCTAGCTTAAGGGCAAAACGAAAACCAATAAAAGTTGAGACTAACAATGCTCGTCCAACTATAAGACCAGGATATCGGTAGAAGATGGCCGGCCTCCTTCTAACCTTTACGCTCTTCTTTTCCCCAACATTTCCCATACCTTGCTCTTTCGCCTCCTGTCGTGCTATTTTCATCATCTTCCTTCCTTACTCTTGGGATTCGCAACTTAATACCTGCGCAGTCCACTCGAAATGCCGTCTTTGGATCTTACCGGCGTGATAGGCACTTGGGTCGCTGTGGGCTTAGCGCTGATCGCTCTCATTGGCCTCATCCCGCTGTACATCGGATACAGGAAAAGGACGTCAACACGGGCCCGGGCCATTGCCAAAATCGACGATCCGAACCAGGATTTCGTCACCAAAGGCTGGCCGATCCTGCCGGGGCAGAGGCTTTTCGACCGCTTCAACATACCGGACTTGCGCAATCCGCCGAACATCCGATCCATTGTCGTCAAGAGGAACCGGCGCCCGGAGTTGTTCACGCGGCCGCAGGGCTCAAAGTCTTCTACTGGATGGATCAATTTCCTCAATATCCTTCGTAGTTACGATGTCATCGATCTCGAGCATGCCGAGGATGGAGAGCTCGAGGTTGTTGGGAGAGAAGCAATGCTGCCGGTCCATCGGTCCTGGGTCCTTCTCCTCGGGCTCATAGATCGCTATGCCGACCGCCATGATTTCGGTCTGTTCCCTGGAGAGTCGAGAGATCCGCAGGTCCGACTGCGCTTTGATCGAGAAGCGGTGTATGGGCTGAGTGGAGTGATGTCGCAAGACCACTCAGGGCAGGACCAAGAGCGAGGTAATGAGCAGGATGTCGTCTACTTCAACATGCATCCTTTACCCCAGATACGCAAGCTCGGCTCCGGAGTTACAGACCGGCATCTCCCCCTTAAAGATCTACTGTTCCTGTATATGGGATATATCCCTAGGCCCGACGGCGAGCTGTACAGTCTGGAGTTACCACGGGAGAAGGACATCATAGTGACAAAGACATTCCAGCATATAAGAGCCGCCGAAGGTGATGTGGTTGGCAAGCTTTGGGAGATCAAAGACGCGGGGAAAAATATTCAGTCTCAACATCACCAACAGCTGTTTCAGGATCTTGAAATAAGCATCCCGAACATCCACATGCTCAAAAGAAGATTCATAAAGGAGGAGGAAGAAAGAAGCATTGTTGCACAGCGAGTGCAATATTATCAATTCCCCGGCAAAGACGCGTTGCCGATCTGGATTCGTAAAATCCAGGCGAATGCAGCTCTGGGACTGATCCTGAACTTCGGCAGCAGCCACCAGAGTTTTCTTTATCCTAGCAGCGAGAATGGGTTGCTCTCTTCCGCTTTGGGGCGCCCAGGACTACACGCATCTATCACACGGGCGCTGGCCGTTTTGGAAGACGAAGATCGGAAATCTGTAAAGACAGCGACCGAGAAAGTTCTCAAAGCCGTATCCGAATACCGTCAGCCTGGTAAATGGAGCCGTGGTCTATGGACTCAGTTTTTGGAGTTTGAGGGGGCGATGTCAGGATATCCCGGGATGAGAGACCGCGACCTGCTGGCCATCGCCGTCTTGTACACGCTCGACAAAGACTTCCGGAGCCTGATCAAATCCCTCGATCAGGAGTCTCTGGAAGCCCGAACGCAGACCGTGTTCGAGCTGGACTTGGCAGGAAAGACCGTCAAAGTGCCCGCGCCGGCGGGTGGAGACGACTCCTCGGTCTTCTTCTTCGACTTCGAAGCTTTCCACGCGGGTCTCCGAGCAACACCTCCTTCAGCGGAGCAGGACCGTAGCCCCGTCTCAGTACCATATACTGATGCTGCGATGGCTTGTCTCCGTGCCCACATCGTCATGGCGATGTGGTCGATGCGCATACCTGCCCAGGATCTCTCCGCCTTGTACACGGACCTCGAGCCGATCGTCCATGTCTCTACCCGCACTCTCCCGCGTACGCGACTAGCGAGCTTTCTGCGTCATGATGAAGAAGAGGAATACTATGGAGAAGAGGATGGACAAGAGGATGGACATGGTGATTGGTCCGAGGAAGAGACGCGTGAAAGGAGATCATTGTCGAGTGGACTAAGTTTGTTGAGAGGTCGTGTATTATCCAGGTCACCGTACGATTCGTACCCTGGAATTCGTAGAGGGAGCGTTAGAGAGCCAGGTGAGAGAGTGTTGCACAGGGGGCATGAAGAGACGCCGGCTGAGTATGATGAAGTAATGCCTGAGATGGTAATTTGGAAGATGGAATCTGGGCGATATGAAGAATGGCAACGAGTAGGAGAGGTTTTTCCAAGGTCTGAACAGTCGGAAGGGGGCAAAGAAGAAGGGGAAGGTGGAGAGAGACAAGGCCAGAAAGTTGGAGATGTCGATGGAAATGAACAAGGGGATGGATCTGGAGAGGAAGATGCGAAGAGAGAGGGAGAAGAAAACCGTGAAATATAGATAGTCAGCAATTTCTTTCACTTTTACAGCTATTGGATTATCTATTAGGCTTCCACTTATACACTTCTTACGGACAAACAAATAAGCTCATCCTCAAACTCCCAACACCCCGATACCTTGTCAATAGTATGTTGAACAACACGACATTCATGAATGAGAGGCAGAACCCAAAGGCTTGTATCAAAGAATCGAAGTGAAAGCACGGTGAAATATACAAAATGACTCAGCTACACAGTGTTGATGAATATTGGCATCATGATAGTCTGGAAGGAATAGTTACGAGACCTTTAAGCCCGTGCTCCTTGCGCTTCGTTGTGCTGTCGTACAATTTATACCAATCGTTCTCCTATGGAGCATGCAATCTTGTGCTTCTTCAAATCCTGCTCTAACTACGGTGGGCTCGATGTTCACCCAACCTTCTCCTGTGTGCCACCAGATTTGGATGGAAGGATACAACCTGATCGGCCCCGCTCGCTGCATCAACAGTAGCCTGGGGATCGAGAATGTCCTTCCAGGGAATGAAGTGACCCTCTCCTTCTCCCATCCAGGGTACAAGTCCATATTCATGTCCCCAGTCTTCCCAGACATATCCTTCCCTATCTTGGCGTGAGAATCCTGAATCTAAGTTTTTATCTCCCGGGGTATAGCCTATAGCTTTCAGGAGAAGGAGCGAGATGTCCAGTTTTTGGGCGGTCTCCGTCCTGAAATGTAGAAGTCCGTTCTGTTCAATCAGCTTGCTAAAATTGCTGGGGCAGGTTTTGGGCGCGTTCTTAGTGGCCGACCATAGATTTAACAGCTTCTGAGCCGACTCCTGGGAGCAAAACCAACGTTGACGCTTCTCTGGCCTCATCCGGTTCATGTATGTTGATTGAAACCAATCTGAGAACTCATTGCCGTTGTAGAGAGCTTCTTTGCCTTGCTCCTTTGCTTCTTTCTCAGCGAGCTCCAGGCTTCGTTCCATTTCCTTGAGCATGATCTCGGTTGTTATTGCCAGACCATTGACGGCATCGATAATTCGCTTCATTCTCGGGGTGGCAAGGATGTTGGCGGGCCTTTTGTAGATGATGTCGTGTTGCAACTCCCCCCACGCCTGCGTCACCACCGTCCCGACCTGAATCTCTACTCTGAGGGAGTCGAGACTCCTATGCGGAGGCTTTTTCCATTCGATCACCACTTGCTACGACTGGTATCCGTAGTGCTCCCAGTGTTCATCGGCCCCGTCGACATCTTGAGAGCGCCATGGCCCATTCCCGTGACTCCGAATGTCCAGGTTTCTGCCGTGGGTAGCATCTCGCCCGCCCGTGACCGTGCCGAAGCGACGGTCCACGGGGAAGCGATTCTCAATCTCGTTCGCGACCTTGAGAACGTCGGCGGGGAGGTACAGATCAATGCGTACCCCAGCAAGGTCCCCCATCTCAGGATGTTTGCAGATGTCATTTCCGTCGGTGGTAACCAGTCTCTGAATTTCGGGTCGCATCTTATATCCCTCAGCCTTTTCTCCAACGACTCGTATTGCTTCGTGCTGCCCTGACATTCATGCTCTTGAGTATTTCCTGACATTTCTTGATGGTGAGCCTCGCCAGCTCCTCGTATGGCCCTCGTGTTTCAGGCCGTTTGTACTTGGCAAGAAACGTTGAGATTTTCTCGTCGCACTGACGGAAATTGTCTATTGAAGTCATGGCAAAAGCCAATTGGACAAAGGGACGAAAACGCAGGCGGTTAAGTATTTGTGACGCTGGCGGTGGGGGATCAGCCTGCAACAGATAGAAGAAAGACTTCAAGACTTGACATGGAGACGGGATGTGACTGTAGCCGAGAGTCTTTTATTCAAGGTCACATAATAAGCACCACACGTAAAGCTTTGTTGATAGCAAGACTTGTTTGTTACTATCACGCATTCGGCCTCGGAGACCAAGAAACGACTAGCGAGTGTGGTTATACACAAGGAAATTCGGCCTCGGAGATCAAGAAACGACTAGCGAGCGTGGTTAAACATGATGGGAAGAAAAGTTGGATCTGGGAAGATCTGTGGGTAGGTTATTACGGGAAGCCCCTATAGAGGAGTCGTCCCGTACCTACTTTCTGTTCCGGCATAGCCGTAACAGAGCATCTCTCAACGTCCGACGATCAACCATTCCCCCTTGTTTCCAACACTGTCAGAAGCTCCAACCGTGTTCTCAGATTCTCCTCCTCCTACCAAGTGTTAGTACATACATAGATTAACCAATGGAATATACACTTACCGGTGATGGTCACATGGGCACCCTTTGCAAAGGTGACTTCTTTGCTAACCTTGTAAACCCTTGGTGGGGGGGTGTTGTTCTTGTACGTCACAATGACCTGCTCAGAAGAGCCAGAGAGTGGCTCCGAGCTTGTCGTCTCATTCGCGATCGTTGAACCTTGGGGAATCCCGAGATTGATGATTGTGATCGCTGCATTGGCTTTGGCGATGACGTAAGCCTCGTTGAATTTGACTGAAGCCATTGTTTGAGATGATTCGATTGATGCTAGAAGTGGCAGGAAAGCAAGTTGTTGGATGGTTCCGCTCTAGAGGTCTTAGAGGAAGACTGGTTTATATATCTTTACCTCGAAGAGGACGTAGGTCTTCCGACTGGGATCTCGTGCTGCAACAGTTTCGCTAACTCTTACCATTACGCGCACCTCTTCTCAGATGCGGGCACAGAGCACGTCAGCGGCCGTGCTGGCGCTCGGCTCTGGTTTGCGTTCGGACACAGCCAGCCGATCCGCTGCAATTGTGTCTACAAACGGCAATAGGTGCCTTAGCTGCGTAGAGCATGTCATGTATCTTGCAAGTCGAGACTGGGGAGTGCGTCAGGCCGTGCGCAGGACAGGCGGCAATATTCGGGATTGGTAAGTGTCAGATCCCCGTTCGAATGCGTAGCACTTCCCTGTCGATGGCTTGCATGATCGCCGCGCTACGCTTTTGCTGCGATGGGACTGTATTCCACTTCCTCTCAGCCAGCCACTGTCGACGCGGTCCCATGCCTGCGTCTAACCTGTAGGTGGTGTACCGTGTTGCAAAAACGGTTTTGCATATATGAAGTGGGGTGAACTATGAAGTGGAGATGCTGATGGAAAGTGCTATTCTCTTACTTACTCGCGCACTAACGCACTGGATCGCCCCGTGAAGCAAACGCTTGCATTACGAATTTGCTTCGAAAGGGTTAAAGATGCATACACTATGACGAGGCTAACGCAGAAACTGGTGCGACGTAACATTGTAGTCATGAGGGATATCGCGCTCCGATACTACCCATGGCGAGAGTCCAGCCTCCAGGATGTGGAGCAAAGGCATTATATTTAGCACCTAACGTGTTATCGGGGCGTTGGTAGACTGGAAAGAACGGTAGATGGCCGCGATCGTCGATGCTAGAGGTTGCAGATCGCGGGAGGAGAGATGCGCCCATCACTGCAAGCTCTGGTGCCATCCACATGCCGCACACTTAGGCTTTCCGGTCTTTCGTGACTTTGATATCACCCTACCTAAGGCTCCTCTCCGGCTACAGGGCTGAGTTAACCGCTGTCTGCCCTCGTCTAATCGCTTTCGAAACCGTCTTCCCCCGTTGAATCCACACACGGGAGGGTCGCCATTTGTTCAACACTCCGGTGTCAACTTCAATCCATCACCCGTTAAGATGGATAACCATGCCGTACGCACTGATGGCCAATGATGAATGCAGCAAGTAGTGCGGCGAACTGCATAGAGGAAACCGCTCAAACGCCGGCGTACCACGGTTTCTTCAAATGAAGGCTGCTCTGAAATGCAATTATTCCCAGCATCTAGACCAACGCGCGTCACTCTCAGTCGCCCCGCCCCGCCCAGCCTTCCGCTTCCTCTGCGATGATAATTGGTGGTGGCGTTTTACGTAGACGATTAACCTCGGTCCTGATCTCCTCCCTGTTGTCGATTCACAGCGGGAATTTGGAGATCTGCACTTCCCGGTGCCGCCTCAGCCGCCAGACACGCTCCCAGCACGCCTTGGCCTTCCGAAAACTATCCCGTTCTTTCAGTGTCGCAAGGATGTTGTCTGCTTTCGAGCCGTCCACGCTTCTATGATCCGATGCAATCCTCCGAGCAGGGTGAGATGGTACGTGGCACGAGAATGTAATGGTCTACTCGTTGCTACATTATCGAGCTGGGCAGCGATCTGTGCGACGTCGAATTTCAAATGCTGCAGTTGACGTGGCAGGAAGTTCTCCGTCCCGAGATGGCAGCCGACCGGGATGTTTTCGTCTGATGGCGAGGAAGTCTTTATCCAGGGCAATGTGCATGTGTGGATGCCGCAGTGGGTTATTTACCGGGATGAGAGGCATTACGAGGGTCCGCTCGAGTGGATCTCGGAGAGGTGGACTGCGAGCGGAGAGACTGGGCAGGTAGCTGGCGTACTGGGAGATGCGCAGCGTGCCGGCGCGCATGGCGCTGCGGTACGACATCCGGTTTGCGTCCAAGCAGGACAGCAGGGATTTTGACAAGAAGCAGCTGAGCCAGTGGACGATTTCGCCGCCGCCGTTATGCATGTGCTTCCGGGAGAGGCGGCTCCACGGGGAAATTTAATTGGTGCACGATGGAATAAGGCGGGATAGGATTTCAACGTTGGCTACATGCTTCACTCCCTTTTATTGGGCGGCAGCCTTCCCCCTTGAGCCTGTGTTGGCACCTGGTATGTTGACGTAACCTCCTCATTTTCTATGCAGTATGCTTTGCTCATCAACCTTGCGTAGAATCAGAGTATTCTGGACAACCGTAACATGCTTATATCACTGACCCATGAGCGCAGGGTGATGCATAGAATAACATTTGCGGGCAGTGCAGCCAACATTCGCTGCTGCCGCCAGGCTAGGCTAAGCTACTGGCAAAAAAAAAAGAAAGGAAAACACCAGGAAGCTGCACCCAGGAACGGAAGCGACTGTCCATTGAACCCCTCCCCCCCAAGACACACACACACACACACACACACACTAGCACGAACAGACCCTTTTACACGTGCTCAACTCAGCCGGACCACTGCATCTCATGGTCTTTCCCGAGCAGCTGCACCACTGGCGGCACTGGTTGTCGATTACGCCGGTGCCGGCGCACTTGACGTAGCCGAGGGTCTTGAAGCCGGGCTCATCGTCATCGTCATCGTGGAGGACCTTCTGATCGAGGTTGATGTCGCGTGCCGCTGTGGGGGCCTCGGGGCCTTGGGGTTGATGGAGGCTCTGGGCTGCGGCGGAAATGCGGTGGTCAGACGGCAAAAACAAAAGACGTTCACAATGCACACTTGGCCTCTGGCCCGACGGCTTACAGTATGGTTCATCGAGGCATTGCCCTTTGATGGCGATGCTGTAGAGAGCGGCGGCGGCGGCGGCGGAGGGCCAGGCGAGGCATGTCGTGAGGCAGATGCAAGAGGAGATCTTCATGGTGTTGTTGGTGCGGAGGTTGCGGGTCGAGCTGTGGATGTTGCTCTCGGCGCAGCGCGCCATGGGCCATTTATCGGTTGCTTCAGGTCCGGAATGTGAACAGTACCCCGCTTGGGGTGTGATACGAGGGGTTAACATTATCGAGAATGGGACATGCGGTGTGCGGACAGTGTACCGGATCGGAAATAAGCTTATTTGTGGACTAGACGAGTAAACGAGTGGTACCTGGACCCTGATCGTCCTCGCCCGTTCCCGTTCCCGTCATCCGCGGGCGATCTCGCCTGCGGCCTTATCTCGACGACCATGACGATGGTCTTCTCGACGGGCTATTCCAAGCACGCCGTCACCGTCGCATTTTTGCCGCGCTTCACCCAGCGCCGTCGACATTCGGTGCGCACGGCACGTAGATCAACAACTTGCGCCGACAATAGAGATGATTGAGACGAGCGCTGGTATTCCAGACTTCCCCCCTGTATGCGAACTTACGTGCGTTACAGCGCTGCCGGCTGCCCAAAACAGCAGACGCTAGATAATTCGACCTGTTACACCGCCATCAGTACCCAACCTACTGAACAATGGGGGGTTCCATGATATCCAACACCTCACTCCCGCCACGTAGCACATTAAGTGCAGCATCTCCATCTTTTAATCGACAGGGGAGCTTCCAATGCCTACTCTGTGCTAACGTTCTCGTTGAGTCGTCTCCATATCTGGATGGATCTTGCGAACCGCGTCCGTTGAAAAGCGGGGAGCTGATGTTGCACAGCTGAATGAGTCGATCAAAGCCTTTTAGGGAAAATGGTGTGTTCGGCGTTCCCCGAGCAGCATCGTCAAGAGCTGAAAACCTCATCGATCTATCGGGCCGGGAGAAATTAATCCAAGCTCCAACCAAGTCGGGTGATAGGTCTCCCAGACGAAATTCAAGTTTCATTCGTATCAGTATGCACCCGCCGTCGCTGCGGGCCGCTGCGTCGTCGTCGTCGTCGTCGCCGGCAACACGATCGTCGATATTGCCGCGCTGCTGCCCGTTGCAACGCAGCTGCCCGAGCACGTCGTGCAGCGGGACGGCGATGCCCGTGTTCCGGCGCCCCCGTCCCTGCGCGAGGGTCGTGCGGTCGAGCAGCGGCTGGGGAGACGGGACGTTGGCCGACGACCGCAGCGTTATGCGTCACCCAATTCATAGCGAGCAAGGCATCAGGCATCAGGCATCTAGGCCGACTGTCTGATATGATCGCCAATTGTCACACAGGAAGCCATCAAGGTAGGTTCCTACAGTCATCGCAAAATTGAGTGACAAGGCAGTATTACCGGCGCAATTGGCCATCGTGTTGAAAGATTTACTGGGCGACTCTAAGCCTCATCCGCTGGGAAAACAAAGGTAGCCCCGCCTTTAATATCACAGTCCTTTTGGCCCTGGTGATAGGAGTGGCAAAATGCGTTCCGGAAACAGTGACCCCACCGCGCAGCTCGCCCAGGCCTCTATGGAGAAGCCTCGGTACCAGTATCAACCATTGCATAACAATGACACCACCCGAATGCTCAGACTTGATTCTGGGCCACAGGGTGATTTGTTGAGGAAACGTCGAAGCCGTTCCCATCGACTCTACCGGAAGTTACGATGCAGTGTCGTACGTCTGGGCAGATCCAGGACCATCCAACACTGCATACCGCATCCCGATCCGGGATGGCGACGATAATGAAGGACTGCTGGTGCTGAGAAGGTGGGTCGATCTTCGCCGCCCTGCTTCAACCGCGCCTTCCGGACCGGCCGCGTCATATCTGGACCGATCAGTGTTGTATCTACCAGGATGACCCCCGGTGGAGAGAAGCCAGCAGGTGCAGTTGATGAACAGGATCTATCGAGATGCGGCTCACCTCCTAGTATGGCTGGGGCTGGACACGAACGAGGAGGCAGCGTCGGCTTTCAGTCTCGTTCGCGAGCTTGATGGGGCCCTCAGCAGCCATCCTGCAGACGGCATATCTCGCCGCCCCAGGCACAATCAACCTTGGAAGACACGTCACAGAGAACCAGAAGGCCCTCCAAGCCTTGAACGGCCGCGCATGGGTAAGTGTTTCCCCCCTCCATACCCCAACCACCAGCCCAACCCCAAAAACGACCCGAACACTGAAACCAGCAGACAGCTCAAACGCCGCCGGGTGGTCCAAGAAACCGGAACCGACACCCCGGCGCCCATGAACCGGGGCGCCGCGGCGATCGACCAGGTGGGCCAACGCTGGCCGGCGTGCCCGAGCGGCCGAAGCGCCACCACCGCCCGGCCGCGCTCTTCGCGTTCATCCAGACGCTGAGCGACGGCTGCGTGCGGGCCGCGGGACGCGATTGCAGACCGTATCACGAGGTTCCGGGGCGTGAGTGGTTGCGGAAGGCGGCAAAGTATGTCGTGGAGACTCTGGGCGCGTCTGGGGATGTATCAGAGGGGGTCCGCAAGGCGGCGGGAGGTACCGAGCGCGAAAGCGGCCTTGGGGAGTGGAGCCGATGGGCGACCTCGGCTTCGGAGGGTCGGGTCTTTGCGAGGACTAAGAGGGGATACTATGTGCTCGGACCGGCGGCGTTGGAAGCAGGGGATGTGGTGTGTGTTCTGCTCGGTTGTAAGGTGCCGTTCTGTCTGAGACTCATGGGTGGGCGTTACTTGCTTGTAGGTGAAAGCTATGTCCACGGCCTGATGAAGGGGGAGGCGATGGATATGTTGGCTCGGGATGAGCTCCATGAGCGGACCTTTGATATTGTTAAGCTGGATCGGTTCCTCGCAGTGCTTTAGTCCACCGCCATGCGTTACTGCCTTCTGAAGTAGTCGAGTGCCGAAAGCACTATGCGCTAAACTTCTCCTGCCGTGAAGTCCAAAGACATGCCGTCTGCCTTCTTCTCCTCAACCTCGCATTCAGTAGCCCAGACGAAACGTTGGTGCTCCTCGGGATTCAGCCTCACCGCTGGCTGAGTTCCGCCGTCACCCTTTACATGCACAGCGAAATTGAACTGGCACACTTACTTCCCATCGCTGAGAGTAAAGAAATAAGGATCGCCAACGGGCCCACCGATTCGAGCTGCTCGGAGGCCGGCCTCCTCCCACAGCTCACGAGCGGCAGCGTGCAGAATGGTCTCGTCGTCGTCGTCGCAAGCCCCGCCGGGAGTCTCCCATTTGTTGGGGTCTTCGTCGCTGGCAGCACGCTGGAGGAGGAGAACGCGGGGGTTGGATGCAATTCTCGTGTCTAACACGAGCGTGCTTGTTGCGATATAGCCGAAAGGTGCACTGGGACGAGCGGTGAGATAGGAACGTTTGGATGCGGCGAAGTCTGCGACGGAGGGACAATAACCGAAACTGAATACTGGGCGTTCAGCCGTCGTTGGAGAGGTGGTTACACAAACACCGGTGTATTAAACGCAAAGCTGGAGCAACCCCGCACCAACTCTGGTGGGATGATGTACGGATTGTGTGGCGCATGGCATGCGGCGTGTGGCGTGTGGCGTCGTTTGGGACTCTGAGTGCTACAGGTCACAGACGCCCAGATTCAGTCTTCATGTACAGGGATGGCATGGCTGGAGCTGACACATCTTCACGCCACGTTTCAACGAATAGCCATTGGCTGCGGACGTTAGGAAACGTGTGGCATAGCCAGGCAGCACCATGTTGTCTACACTGAGAAGAGGCGTTCCGGCATCGTTCATACTGCGGTCGTACTGATGAATGCGCAGAATAATCCATAAGCTATCTGCTGGGCAGCGTAGTATATATACGCGCCGGATGACTAACCAACAGCAAACGAGGTAGCAAACAAACGAAAGGAGGCGAATAGCATGGAATTCACTAACTCCGTCACATAAGAAACATCCCAATTGACGTAACTAAACGGTCTTGACTGAGCGAGTGTCGTAGGCGCCCTCGAACTCTGAGTCTGAGTCATCCATGGCTTTTCGGTTGGAGTCCTGGTCGCCAGTGCCATCGTCGTCGATCTCTTTGTCATCTGAGTCTTTGGTTTCCAAATGCTCAGCTTCCGAGCTCTCCTTGTCGGCGCCAGGTGCTTGCAACTTGATCGACGGCAAACTTTGACTTCTCCCCAGCCTGTTCCCGACGGACTTGCTTGGACTCATCTGCAACATACTCGTCTGCCTGTGCAAGTCTTTCAAGAGCACCTTCGTTGCTTCCATATTTCCTTTATGCAGGGCAAGCTGCAGTAGAGTCCTGCCGTCTGGGTCCAATGGTGATGTGTCTGCGCTGTGTTCGATGAGAGCTTCCATCACCGATACATGGCCGCTGAAACAGGCCAGAGCCAGTGACGTCATCTCAAACCGTGTCCGTTTCTCAAAGTCACATGGTAACCTGCGCAGTAGCAGCTTGACCACGTCGACTCTTCCCAATATTGCGGCACACTGGAGAGGGTTCAGGCCCATGCGATTCCAAGTATCGAAATCGTCCGTCAGTCCTCGATCTAGAAACAGCTCAAGGCAGTCGACATGTCCGACACAAGCCACCCAATATAGTAGTATATTACCAGCTTCGTCAGAAGTAGTTGGGTAGCCTCCATGGTCAAGCAGAAGCGCTAAGACATTTTTGTGACCCCGTGCAGCAGCGAGATGCAAAGCCGTCCTTTTCTGAAGATCGCTACCATTGGTATCCCATTCATGATCAAGCAGGTACTGGACCATCTGACGGTGCCCGTTGAACACCGCGGCAAACAATGGAGATCTCTTGAAGTCGTCAGTCATTCTCTCATCCGCGCCATGGTGTAGCAGGGCTTCGTAGACTTCCAGCTGTCCGTCATAAGCTGCCAGGAATATCGGAGTGATTCCTTGAAAATCCGCAGCCGAGACATCAGCCTGGAAATGGACCAGTAAATCAATCATCTCCGTATTGTCATTGCGCGCCGCTTCGTGGAGTGGGGTTCGTCCAAACTTGTTTGTCGCGCTTGCACTGGCGCCATGGTTTAGTAGGCAGCGGGCGATCTCAACATGACCATACGATGTTGCGTAGTGAAGGGGTGTACAGAATCCTGGATCTTTGACATCCACGACTGTCTCATCTCTCTCAACCATGATGTCCACCATTTCCACATTGTTTTTACACACAGCAAGGTGCAACAGTGTTGTTGCGTCGATGATACCTTGTTTTGGATCCGCTCCGTGATCTAAAAGTTTCCGGACAAGGCTTGCGTATCCTTGTTCGATGGCAAGATACAACGGCGTGAATCCCTTCAGAGTAGCCAGATTTGGATCTGCCCCACGATCTAGAAGTTCCTGACAAAGGCTCTCGTTTCCATCGACAACAGCAACATACAATGGAGTCAATCCGCGGGAGCTTTGGGTGTTGATATCAACCTCATGTCCTGGTTGCAGAATAGCTTGGACGACTTCGGGTAGATTTTCCTCAACGGCGTGATGCAAAGGCGTCAGCCCCTCATTATTTGCAATACTTGGATCTGCACCAATGGAAAGCAGCCGATGAGCAATCTCGGGGTGCCCGAATAGGATAGATACAGATAGTGGGCTGTTTCCATCGGAACTAAGAGCTGGATTTATTTAGGGGGAAGGCTGCAAGGATGCGGATTGGGATGAGCACTTACAATTGATGAGGTCCAATTCACCTCGGCTTATTATTATATCGAGGATTTCAGTGGATCCCATTGAGCTGGCTACGTGTAAAATATTCCAACCCTTCGGAGATCCTGAAATCTTAGCTCCTTTTTCGAGAAGGAGCCCAAAAGCCTCAGCTTGTTTGGTCCAAGTGGCAAGAATCAGAGCCGTCGTTTCCTTGTTTCTGTTTGGCAGAATGTATCGAACGTTTGTGTCTGCCCCAAATTGTAGCAATTCCTTCACAACACATGTCTGCGATCCCGAAAGCGCATTAAATAGCGCATCGCAGCCCTGTGAATCGCGCAAATTCGGGTTGGCCCCAGCCTTGAGCAGTATGCGAGCACTACGTTGATCTCCGCTGCGGGCAGCAGCATGGAGGGCGCAGCCTTGATAGACAGACTCCAAATGGTAGTCTGCTCCTTGTTCAATCAGCTCGGTCACCATGTCCGGTAAGCCCATGTGACACGCGAAATGTAATGCGCTGCCGTAAAACCCTCCAGGATTGTTGACAGATTCTGGCTTATTGCCAATGATTGTTCGTACCAGTCCGACATTGCCAGTGTGAGCAGCATAATAGACTCGTGTACCAGGAGAGTGGAGGCCGCTTTCTCCGATTCGTTGATGGCGGAATGCCGTTTGGACGAGTGTTTTCAGCTGCTCAAAAAGGTCGGACAGCTCCATCGAGACATCGAACACCTGATCCGTCCGTCTACGCACTAGATCGCTTATCGTCTCAATTTCGAACGTCTCTGGGTACGGAAGGGGCATGAATCCTCTGGTAAGGAAGAAGTACAGAAAATCGTCACTTTTCCGCTCTTCCCAAAGACTGTCTTGCATCCACAATACATTCAAAGAGATTTGCATCTCTTCAAATGCAGTTCGCCAACGCTCCCATTTCTCATTGTTGAGAGAAAAGAAATTGTCGACGAGGATGCCCAACTCTTCCGAGATGGTTGTAGGAAAGTATCTCAGCCATTCTAGGATAGCGAAATCCAGGAAAACTTGCAGTTGAGGATGGGTCCGAGGAGAAGGATGCCTGTTCCAGGCAGACTCGTAATTCAGGAAACGCAAAAGTATGACGCAAAGGCGGCCACGCTGAGCATCACTGTCGGAAAATGATATACCAAATGACTCGTCGGGAGCCACGTGGAGAAGGTAGTCGCGTACTGAGGAATGGACAAAGCGTATGCTCTGGTGTTGCAGAGATCGGATTCGGCTGTCTATGTTGACTTCGACTAGGCCAGCGCATATGTTGATGATTTCGCCGTCAATGTAGTCCTGATTGATGAGGTCCGGAAGTTCGTCGCACCGTAGATCAGCGCTCAGTCTACTTTTTTGAACAGCGAAGCCGATGGCGATTTGGGCGACGGTGGGCGGGGTCTCTCCGACCATGATCCACATGAGTATCAGGAGAGCACGGGATCTGTCCACAGAATCAAGGTCTTTGATTCGGTCCATGTTCCTGCCATAGGTACGATCCAGGCCTTTTGGCATGCGATGGATGATCTCTCGGAGCTGGTTCTGATTTCTACCGCCACGTAGTCCGCTCTGGTGCAGCTTAACCCAAAGGAACATGCCGCTCGCCCGCTCTGCCATTTGGTTGGCCAACTCTGCTCGTGAATCCTCCGGTCGATTGGAAAGCTTCTTGTTGACTATCGCTCTTGAAAAGGCTTTCAGGTCGTCGTCAACATCAACCTTTGAAACGGGTATTTCAAAGACTTTCAGTCTGTCGGCAGCCTCGTCTGAATGTATTGATGAGCGAATATCTGGGAAGGGACGGCTGACAATCATGATGCGTGTTCTCGTGTCGGATATCAGTCCTCTCAATGTCCTCACGAACCGGTGGCGGTTGGTATCTATGAAGTCAGATGGTTGGGTATCCTCACATTCATCTAGACCATCTACCGCAAAAGTCAAGCCTGGTATTGACTTTGCGATGGAGCGAAAGATCCCCTCTAGATCTGAATGCGTGGCCGTGGCTGTCGATGTGAGTCGTGGGTTGTCGCCGACTATCCGCAGAGCACCATCGTGCTGGTAAGCGATTTGAGAGATCCATGACCGGAGAATTGCGTATGGGTCATTCTCGCGCTCGGAGAAGAAGTACAAAGCTGTGGAATCCGGAGCGGCGTTCTTCAGTGACTCGACGATCCGGGCGCACAATACAGTCTTGCCGAATCCTGCCGGGGCATGCAGCCCGAGGAGTTTGGCAGAATCGTCGGGAAACTCGGAAGAAATCCACGAGACAAAATTCGGCCGGTCAAAGATCCAGGAACACGTCCCGTCTTGGCGATCACGCAGCCGGTCTTCATAGTAGGATTCCGTACTCTTTGCACCAAGCCATTGGTGGATACTTTTTCGATCCTCAGCTGGAAAGTCGTCAGCTAACAGACTGCGACTTTACTTAAAGGGCAATGCATACCTTGATATCTTTCGAGGAGCTTATCCAAATGTGCTGCGAGCTCGTCGGGTATGCCACTTGTTGACGATGCTTCCGTGAGATCCCCGCTTGGTCCGCTTACGGGAATGACAGCATGCAGCTTCTGAATGAAGCGGTAAAACTCCTGCACTCCTTTGACTGCTTTTTCCTTGTTTGAGAATGCCCACTGAAACCTTGCCTTCGTAGAAAAACCGGTTGGCCTTCTTTTGAGAGTTGGCCGGGCATCGCTCTGCGTGAACTCTGAGAAAACAGCTTCGATCGACTTCAGCGAATCCCGAATGCATGCTACCAACTCTCGAACCACAGAAGCTGTCTTGTCATCCACTGGTTCTCCAGAGAGCAGTTGGATAGAATCCTCGCGAACAGTCACATTCTGGAGCCATCGCTCGAACAGATGTTTGCTGGCGGAGAACTCCACAAGGATCGGTCGAGCCTCTGTTCCGACGTGCTGAAACGAATCGATTTTGCCCATCAAGCGCTTGCACGAATCGACGAGGCTAACGAGGCCGACCACGCCGACAGCAAGGCCGGCGGCCTCCATGATCGCGTCTTGTTGGACTCGGTAGGGCGATGGACCGAGAATTCAAGGGAAAAGAAGATGGTGTCTGCGGACAAGGCTGGTGAGCTGAAAGGTGGCCATAAGCCTCGCTGCGGGGCATCCAGCCCTCATGCATAGGGGTGACGTAGCCAGAGCTGACACATCAGCACGCTGCATTTCGGCAAACGGCCATTGGCTGCCTACGTGAGGCGAACATGTGGCATTTTTAGGCAGCAGCATCTTGTTTACAGTGAGAAGGGGGTTTTCTTTTGGCATTACTACTCTGCGGATAAGACTTCAGTGCCGTAGCGTTGGGCCAGACTCCAGTGAGGAGCCATCATCCCTTAGTCGATGACGCTTGCCATAGTTGTAGGTCTAAAGTACATGTTAGCTGCGCATTCTGCCACTCCCGGACGCGGACGAAAGCTCACCGAGCGAGCGCCCGAGATACGGACACCGTTTCGACTGGTACTGGCGATTCCCCCCGTCACCACCCCCTGAATGTGTGACATCTCCTTATGGTAGTGGGTGTCACCCACGACTATAGAACGAGGCTGGACATGCGCAAGTCAGCGTAGCTTGAGCAACGAGGGGGAATGACTGCTTACACCCGCACCACTTTCTTCACGTTTGGCCGGCGGCGTACCAAACTCTTTGATCCACTGGGCCAGCTGAACAGCAACTTCCCCCCAGGCGTCATCCGTAACCTCGACCAGGTCGTCGTCCGGCAACGGCGTCGCCGCCTCGTACGTCCTGTAGAAGTATTGGACGCAAAGCAGCTCTCTGCGGTCTTCCAGGAAGCCCAAGAATTCCTTGTTGACGTCGACGAGCTTCCAGGACCGCTCCCTCAGGTTGTTTGGCATCCTCAATCCATCCAGGGCGGGTAGGTCTCTGGCAACTTTGGCCCACCTGGCGGCCGCCTTGCCTTCGAACGGAGTCTCAACGAAGACAAGGCCACGGATGTTGTCGACAACGGTCGGGTTGGCATCGTGTTGGCAAAGCGCATTGGCACAGACGAGGCCGCCGAGGTCGCGCGCGACGAGGATGATCGGGCGATCCCCCTTCATCAGATCAGCGTCCCGCTCTCTCTATGCACACGCACGTGTCTGTCGGTCATTACTCACAGCTTGAGCCATGGCCTCAAGGCCGCGGAGAAGTTCGGCAGAATGGTTGTCAATCGAGGTGCCGATATGGTTTGGTTCGGGATAGAAATCGTCCAACGTGGAATTATATCTGAACTGAAAAACTCGGGCAATCTTGCCTGTCTTCTCCAGCATTCTCGGAGGCCAGACTGCTGTGGATGACGTCTCCGTCCGGTCCAAAGCGTCATTATGAAAGCCATCCACAAAAACGACACTGCGGCTTGTGTTAGCTATGGATACTATCAGATGAGTAGACATATATTTTTAGCCCAGACGGCTAACGTACTCAACTTTCGCTCCAGGAGGCTTGTAGAGCGGTTCTCCCAGGTAATCAGACATAGTGGAAACGATATTCGAGGGGATAAGTAGTTATGGTACAGGATAAGGAATGAATCTCCTAGCAAGCTCCACGAGATGTGATTCTTCTCGCAGATCGGTAGACTGGCAAAAGCTAGGGAAATTGGGCGCGCTTGCGGCCGCTCGTGTCGGAGAAAGCGGGACAAAAATTTGCTAAGACAGCCTTGATCAGTAATGGCCCGGATCACGGCAGATTTAACCCATTATTTAGAGACGTTGTACAGTTAGGCAACAACATGCACCCTTGTCAACCCACAGATATGCTGCAGCGTCGCATATCTGGTCACATTTTGCGATAAGCTAGGGGTGCTGGGGGCATGAGGTGGGGTTGATCTTGTATCGCGATTCTGCTTTTACATACGTGCATCCCTTCAATTGGTCAGCCGAGTTCTCCACTGCACCCCACACCCTGCCTCTGCGTAATCAGAGTCGCCGGATCGTAACGGAGCATAACCCTGCTTGTGGGACCGTGGCAATCGTGACTTCTTTTTTTCTTCCCTTTTTTTTTTTGCAAGCTTCTTGCTTTTGTAGCCTGCAGAGCCGAAAACTCAAGTTCGTCCTTGTTCTGCTTATACTGCTGTCATCGTTTGCGAAAAGGCTGCTAGGAACTCTCTCGCTGCTCGGCTCCGAATGTAGGAATCTGACAGAGAGTACTTGTACTTGTATTGATTTCCTTGGCTACTTCTGTTTGATATAATATATCTAGACTCTCGTGATAGCTATTTCTTCCGTCCTTGGGTTTTCTTCTTCTTTTCCTATCCTCCTCTTATCAAACAGCGAGCTGGACTCCCAAGATCGAAGAGAAGGAGTCATTCCTGGCTTAACCTCTGTTGCATGGTCGGGATTTCCAACTATCAGTATACGTAGTTATTGGTCTGGAAGACAGTATCAGCTCGGCTATCTGTCACTGTTCAACCGGCATTGGACTTACCAACTGAGCGCCCGAGATACGGCCACCTGAGACATTTCCTGTCACAACGCCGGAGACGTCGGTGATTGGTCCATGGTAGGTAGTATTACCTTGACGTACCGATTGCCCCTGGGATAGCTCGTTAGCCCATACCCATCTCATTAATTGAAAGGCCTAGCACTGACATGGCTGTCCTCAATGGGTACCGTATGCGGCCTGGATGGTGCGGCCTCATTCTGTCCAATCGCGGCCAAGACGGCTTTGGCATATGAAGCAGCCATGGCTGCAGCGTACGGTTGCCATTCTTTATTTTTGCCGGCATCCGCGTAGTCACTGACTCCTCGAATAACGCCAACCGGTATGCGGTTCATGGTGCCGGCTGCCTCCATTTCGAGGCCGATGACCTCATCCTTCAACAGAGCTTTCAGCACGTCCCGCTTGCGAGCACTCTTGACCAGTTTGTCTCCAGATCCAATGCTTCCATACCACACTCGAGTGCGTTTTGAAAGCGGCCGTGGCTCCCGTTTGACTTGACACAGCTCCCCTTCACTGTCAAATGCGTAAAATGCATCCTTCTCCTGTCCGGGGTCGGCGAATGTACCCGTGGCATGCTCCATGTTCTGGATCTGCTCGTAGTACGGCAGGAATCGCGGGGCCTCGTTCGGCGCCCTGACCTGAATGCTGCCAATTGCCGATCTGACGACTGGTTCCGTAACGGCCAGAACATGGCCAGAGCGCAGGAGCTCGAACCCATTCTCCGTTTCCTTCCCCAGATCATAGGGTATAAGGCCGGCGGTGTTCGGAGTGGGAAGAGCCACGAGAACATCGCCCAGACGGATGTCGCGAATTGGATCCCCCGAAAGATTGGGGAGCCCGGCGGCGATCCCAACCAGCAGTCCAAACCAAAGGTTGGGGAAGAAGGTCTTCACCCTGTCGGCGAGGGCGGCCGCGGAGCCAGTGCCGTATTCTTGGCCTGCCGGCAGTGTTGCAATGATAACGTTATGGCCGCACATATCGCCAGCGTGGAACACATAGTCGTCGCCCCGGCCCAACCGGAAGTTGCCCTCATGCTCATTGTCCAGCATGTACAGGGCAGCTCGTGTTTCGATCTGGAGTGGGGTGATCCATGCGACAGTGTAGAGCGCGGGATTCAAGTTTACCATCGCGAAAAGACAGGTTGGGGGCTGAGAAAAATGAAGGTTGACCCTCAATTTCGATGGTCGCGCGGTGACCGGTATGCGAGAAGGACAAGAAAAAAATCTAGAAAGTTGATCCACACCGAAAGGAGATGCGGCAAACGGGGACCTTTCCAGAGCCGGCGACAGCGGCTAGCATGCGGGTTTCTTGAAGAGCACGGCGCACCGGCCAACATGTGATCACGCAAAGCCGTGTACAAGAGGAGCTTGGCCCGCTGATGAGGCGCCAACACACCCACTTTCGTTTACCAATCAGCAGCAGCCGGGCGTGAGCAGCATGCGGGCCGGGGATGACGTGGCCGCCTGCATGCAATAGATCGAGTACCCCTGACTAGATATGGCTCATTTGCTGCCTGGCTTACTTGGCGGAGTACACGCGGAACCTGTTTCGATTACTTTTGGGGCGACCTGAGATGGCTGTGTGCTGCTTGAGGCTGTCCGGTCGCATGGCGGCAGTATTGCCACAGCAATGGGCTGTTTTGTATGTTCCATGAGCAACTGGAAGAGTGTACGGCAGATTACTCGGGACAATACTGTTCTTGAAGCTTTGTCCTTTCAGGAGAGTGGACCTCTGCGGCAACTAATACAAGGTAGACTACTACCTGCCGCCGGTGCGCCTTCAGCTCGGAGGTCTGTGCGGGGTGTAGAGGTGGAGAGCATTGGTGCTGTGATGAGAATCACATTGCATACAGGTTCCAGCGGAGTAGCGGGGCTTTCAGCCGCACGCATGCCGCCTCATTCGTATTCGACTGACTCGTGAGGCGATGGCCAATAATATGTGAGTTTTCGGGCCCCGGAAACAGTGATCAGCACGGCCACAACGTCACACTAGCGCGCAAGGCTGGCCCCCAAGCAAAAGGTTGGGATGACACGAGCATGGAATACAAATCCCACCTTCACCACGCACAGCTCCTCAATAACTTGACATTGGCGTGTTTGCTTGATGGTGCGTTGTAGCACACTGGCAGACCGTATTCGTTCGGCACGCAGTCGCGGATCGTTTTGACCTCGACACCAATGGAAAAACCACAGCTCCGCCGTGCAGCCACAGCGTCTATGCTCACGCCTTGCTGGAAGATCGAAGACCCACAGCTTACAGCGTCCATCCCTGCGAAAGATGCGGTGTTTGCTAACCAAGGAGGAACGACTTACGGACCGTTTGGGAGCGGGATGAAAGGGGTGCAAACGGGAAATGTTTTTGCCGACAAATTGAACATCACTGGTTAGTTTGATATCTTGCAATGGGGAAGCTGTGCTGATGTCCTTTATAGGACAAAACACAGTAAATGAATACCATTTGCGCTTGGATGGTGATAGCTGTACATGCTACTTCCGGTGGTGGTGGTGGTAGATCACACGGCTAATTTTCGTTGTCCAGGGTTGCACGACTACAACGACTGTCTGAAACGGTTGGGCTCAACGGCTTTCATAAGGGACCAGACTACGCATGTGAAGAACAAGGAGCACTGCATTCATGGCACGTGTGACTGGTTTCTGAGGCTGCGCCAGTATCAGGACTGGCGCTCTAAGAAAGACAACCCTCTTCTTCTCCTCCTCGGCAACGCGGGCATGGGAAAGACGATGATGTGCCATTTTTTGATCGGCAAACTGCTCGAGTCGAAAGACCAGCCGTCTGTTGCCTACTTCTTTTGCGACTACCATCCACAACGGAGCAGAGCCACCGCCGTGCTCGCAGGTCTCCTTGTGCAACTGTTGAAAGACCATGAAAAAAGCTTCGGGGTTATCCGCAACGACTACCTCCAACACAAGGAGTCGCTTCCTGACGATTTCGACCTCTTGTGGACCATCTTCCGCGACGTTTTGAAGCACCTGGACGGCGAAATACACCTCATCATCGATGGGATGGACAAATGCGACCAGTCTTCGCGGCGAAATCTCTTCCCACTGCTGAAGAACGCGCTTAGATTCAAGAATGTGAAGATTCTTTTGACCTCCAGGTCCGAATCAGACCTTCCAAGTGTCTCCGACCTTGAGGTACGGAAAGTTGAGCAGAAGCACATCTCCGAAGAACTCCACGCAAGCGTCTCCAAGTTCATAGAAGGCCGGGTCAAAGAACTCCAAGTCTCTTCGAGGGTGAAACCGAAAATCCGGGAGATAATTAGCAGCAAGGCAGGAGACACTTATCTATGGGCGTCAATTGTTCTCCAGGATCTCGATAACTCACAGGACGCCGAAGTTGACATGAAACTTCGCAACCTACCCCAGGATCTGTATGAAGTGTACGACAGGATGCTGAGAGATATTGACTCGACCAAGGTGGAGGAGGCTGCGTTCGTCCTGCGCGTGGTTGCTCTCGCCCGCCGACCGTTGACACAAAACGAACTCGGCCTGCTTTGTGCCCTGCGTCCGGGGGAATGGAATCATGGCCAGCTTCCAGTGCTGGACCAGGTGGAACCCTACGAGAATCCGCATGCGACATGCAAGTCTCTGGTTCACGTCGACTCGGGCGGCGCTGTGCGTTTTGTTCACCAGTCGGCTAGGGAATATCTTCTGGATAATCGCCTCTCGACCAACTACTCAAGGAACTACCCTATCATCCGGAGGAACTTTGCCGGCCTCGAATATAACAGAGTCTACACGTTCGTCGCTTCCGTTGTTGGAAAGGTGCTGGGTACTCTCGGACTGATCAGAGGCATATCACGCTATCACATCGAACCTGACAGGACCCATCTCCTCTTGCTCAAGACCTGCTGGACATGCCTCGACACAAAGGAACTCCAGCAGGGAGAAAAAGTAATCCAGCGCAAAGAAGACGACGAACTATCCTCCAACCCCGAGCTGGATAACATCCTGAAGTCGCACCCCGGCCTTGCCTACATCGTCGAGGAGTGGCAGGAGCACGCGCTGGCGGCCGGCCGAGCATTGAGTAATTGCCCCGCTTGGCTTGCTAACAACTTACACAAGCTGCCCAACATTCGCGACATCTGGCTGCACCGCGCGGTCCTGGCCGGGGACGTCGACACAACCCGCCTACTCCTCGAGAACGGCGCCGACGCCAAGACGCGCTGGGCCGACCACGGCAGCATTCTAGAAGAGCCGTCATGGGCGGGCAACGAAGCGATGGTGGAACTGCTGCTAGACCATGGCGCCGACATCAACGCGAAGGGCCGACTTTTCGACAACGCCTTGGAAGCCGCCGCGAGTAACTACCATGAAAAGGTCGTCGAGCTGCTGCTTGATCACGGGGCAGTGGTCAACGCGCAGGAAGGGGGCTCCTGCTCGGCTCTCCAGAAAGCCGCGGCAAACAACCAGACCAAAATCGTCCGTACTCTGCTCAACCACAAAGCCAACGCCAACTCTTTTGGGGGCAGACACGCCCGCCCGTTGCAAGGAGCCGCGAAGTACGGGCCCTTGGAAATAGTCCAACTACTCCTAGACCATGGAGCCGATGTGAATGCGCAGGGCCAGGGGCATGCTAATGCTCTTCAGGCGGCTTCGTGTGAGGGGCATTTGGATATCGTGAAGCTGCTGGTGAGCCGGGGCGCCCGCGTGAACGAAATAGGTGGATTACATGGCAGTGCGTTGAAAGCAGCAGTGAAGAGGAGCCACAGTGAAGTCAAGGAGTGGCTCCTTAAGCATGGAGCTCAGTCCAGCCGCGAACACCAGGATGGCAGCCCGTTATATGTTGCTGCGCTAGATGGAGACATTGATGAGGTTAAAGCACTCCTGAAAGGCAATATCGATGTTGATGTTCAAGGCGGGAAGCACGGCCACCCACTGCACGCAGCTGCTTACTCAGGACATGGCGACGTGGTTCGACTGCTCATCAACAATAAGGCGGACGTTAACGCACAAGGCGGGAAGTACGGCAACGCCCTGCAAGCAGCGGCCTATAACGGAGATGAAAGCGTTGTTCAGCTCCTCATTGACAAAGGAGCCAGCGTTAACGCCCAAGGCGGGAAGTACGGCACCGCCCTGCAAGCAGCGGCCTATAACGGAGATGAAAGCGTTGTTCAGCTCCTCATTGACAAAGGAGCCAGCGTTAACGCCCAAGGCGGGAAGTACGGCACCGCCCTGCAAGCAGCGGCCTATAACGGAGATGAAAGCGTTGTTCAGCTCCTCATTGACAAAGGAGCCAACGTTAACGCCCAGAGCGGGGTTTACGGCAATGCTCTGCACGCGGCCTCGGAGAATGGACATACTGAGACGATGCGCATACTGCTCCACAATGGCGTCAGTGCAAACACCCGCGGGGAATCGTCCGGTACCGCCCTGATGGCGGCGGCCTCGACCAACGTTGACGCCGTCTGCCTCCTGTTGGAAAATGGCGCCCACGCCAACGCCCAGGGCGGATTCTTTGGCAACGCACTCCAGGCGGCTTCAGCGCTTGAAAATATCGAGATAGCCAAGCTGCTGATCGATAACGGTGCCAATGTCAACGCGAAAGGCGGCCGGTACGGCTCCGCACTTCAGAGTGCCGCCGCATTTTCAGGCATTAAGATGGCCGAGCTGCTGATCAACAACGGTGCCAATGTTAACATAGAAGGCGGCCAGTTCGGCACCGCACTGCAGGCGGCCGCTTACATGAACGAAGTGGAGACGGCGGAGCTGCTGATCAACAATGGCGCTAATGTTAACGCGAAAGGCGGTCAGTTTGGCACCGCACTACAGGCGGCCGCTTATAGTGGCAACTTGAAGATGGTCAAGGTCCTACTTGAAAACGGCGCGCGTACCAATACCGAAGGTGGTATGTATGGGACACCGCTTCACGCAGCAGAGAGCCAGGGGCATGAAGAGGTTGTCCAGGTGCTGAAGATGTGGGGCGCCCGCGATACGAAGGATGGCCAGGCGATGCAGGACACTTCTCCGGGATCGCTATGTTCTGCCGGGATAGTCACTTCTCTCACCACCGTGGTGGGTCTGTTTTTCGTTTGGAGACGCCTAGGTGGATTTTCCCTTGCGGATTCCTTTTGAAAACCGTCCGATTGATTGATCAAGAACTGTCTGAAATGACATGTAAATACAAGAATTAAAGCACAGGAGTCATCACTCTCATCAAGCCAAGCCCAACCATACCACTAGAGGGTCGACGCATTCCTCGAATCGAAGAACTCATTCAACAGCTCAATGCGCTCATCCGTAGCAACAGGCACCTGCTCGTATCCCACAGCCAAGCCATTAGCATTCGCCGGGCGGGCAGGCGCCAGATGGAACGTAGTCTTGCTCGAACTACTACTCGGCGCCCAATGAGGAAGCGCGGAGCCGTTCTTATAGCTATCACCCGTGTTCGGGTTCTGCGTCTTGATAAAGTTCGCCCAGTACGCGTTCAGCGTCGTCGCGATGTCGTAATCCACCGACGACCACGGCAGATCGGTGCCGTACAGATTGTTGAAGACGTACGTGATCTCGGACATATGGTGGGCGCCCTGGTCCTGCCCCGGCGGCGCGTGGTCCCAGTAGTACGTGTAGACCGGCGAGACCGCCGACTGGGCCCAGAAGGTGGCGAAGTTCCAGGAGCCGACGAGGGAGGTGTCGCGGGCGAGGAGGTTGCTGTTCATGGAGGCCTCGGTGGTGTTGGCGGATGGGTATGCGGCGAGGAACTTGCCGGCGAGGGAGCCGTATGTGGAGTTGAGGGTGGCGGCGAACTGCGCGACGGTGGTGTTGGTGCCGTAGGCGGCGCCGGATTCGTCCTTGGTGTTGCCGGTGATGAGCGGCACGTCGTTGGCGGGTCCCTTTTCGAGCTGCTCCATGTAGGTCATGGGCAGGGCGTAGCCGTCCAGGGTGCCGCGCCAGTTGGAGAAGCTGGTGAAACCGCTGTTCGCGTTGATGGCGTAGGCGGAGACCTGGCGTAGCTCCTCGAGGGTGGTGACGTTGAGGTAGGACATCAGTTGTTTGCTCAGCGACACCGAGGTCGACATGTTGTTGTAGCCTTCGGCGAGAGACGTCGAGGCCGGATCACGCGGGTCGCGGATTCCGCTCTCGGCAATGGCGCCGACAATGAGGCCCTTGGCGAGAGGACTGTTGACGGTGTGGTACACGGCGGCGCTGCCGGCAGATTGTCCGACGGTCGTGATGCGCTCGGGGTCGCCGCCAAAGTCGGCAATGTTCTCGTGCACCCACTTGAGGGCTGCGACCTGATCAAGTATGCCGTAGTTGCCGGTAGTAGTGTTTCCCGATTCCTCGTACAGCTCAGGAAAGGCAAGCCAACCGTACGGACCGGTGCGGTAGTTGTAGGTGACGACGACGATGTCTTGAAGAGCCATGGCGCCTCCGTCGAACATGGACCAGGCCCCGTTGGCGCCAGCAGGGTAGCTCCAGATCATGACGGGGCGCTTCTCGGCAGTCGAGTTGGCCGAGGACCAGATGTTGAGGTTCAGGCAGTCTTCGTCGTAGACGGTGTCAGCACCACCGTAGGGCGCGGTGCCGGCCGGGCATGCGGATCCAAAGGTGTCGGCGGTAAGCGTTTCGTTCCAGGCAGCGCGAGGTTGAGGGGCCTTCCAACGGTTGGCGCCGCCCGTGTTGGCGGCAAAAGGGATTCCCTTCCAGACCGTCACGCTTTCCCAACCGTCAAGGTAGGAGCAGCAGGTGGCATTGAGGGCCGGGATCCCTTGGACAGCACCGTACTGGGTGTTGATAGTAGTGTTGTAAAGATAGGCGCTGGCGGTGGAGGTGTAGATCAGAACGGCCTGGGCCGCCCCGACTTTGAGGGCAGTCGAAGCTTTCATTGCTTCGCTGTTGTTTTGGAACGAGTGGATGAGAAAGAAACAATATGGGAAACATTGTTGACACTGAGCCACGTCTGCATTTATAGTCAGCGTCTGCCGCGTCCGTGGCTCCAATCGGCAGGGATTTTCACCGGGCCGCGAATGTTTCTCTCCTTTGTGGTGAACTTACGCGTATTGTGGGGCGTCGGTACTACAACATCGACATTGTACCATGTGAGGAAAGAGAGTTGAGCTGCAAGGGTGTACCTAGGATCCTCTCCACGCCGACTGTTGGCTCAACTGGTGGTGAGTGAGCGCGACCGACGGAACATCTGGCAGTCAGAAGCCATCAACCATCTTCAGCCCCTTACTACTCTTTTTCCCCATCTTGGAGGTTGTTGAGACCACAAAGACTTCGGCTTGGCCTCGATTCTGCACGTCCCAATGTCTGATTGTGTGGTGGTGCAAGAAGACAAATCCGATGTGAACAGGCCGATATGGGAAGCTGCGTTGTAAGGTGTGAAACGAGGGGACGACGCGTCCATGTATAAAGGCCGCCTTTTGACCAAGATCACTGCGGATATTAGCTATCGCCGATGATTAGATCTTAAAGTCCGATAGCAGTGGACCCGATGGTGTACTGGACCCAACCCGAGTACGAATAGCCTTGCCGAGTTACGAAACACTGCTTTTTCATTCTAGCGCGGTAGTTGTAATACCTATCTGCCTACCTGCTCAACCTTCGCCTACGACAGCACAGCTACCTACTATCCAACACAAAACGTACAACAGTCGGGATTTTACAATCATCACCCAGTCTGTGTATATCTCAGGGCAACGATCGGTCGAAAGCGCACCAGCCAGCGAGGCGAAAACGAAACACTCAACGGTGGTGGTTCGAAGGTATGATTGCATGATTTCCGAGCACTATTTCGCACACCCCGACACCCCGACATCCTTTCGACCAAGCCCGCAACCCGACCAACATCCAACCCCTCCCCCCTCCCCCCCTCAACTCACCACCACATCCACGACCCCCACCCAAGTAACCACCACCGGCCCCACCAACCCATACTCCTTCACCCCGTTCGTCTCATAATACGCGCCATTCTCCTCATTCGCCGTGACACCGACGCTCCACGTCGCATTCCCATCCGCCTTGATCCTATTAAACAGCGTCGTCGTCACTTCCACCTCCACCTCATTCACCTCCCCTTCCCCCTTCACCACACCCGACACATCCGCCCTCGCATCCGCCACGTCCAGCGCCGGCAACGCCCGCCCGTTGACCCACGCGCGCATCGAGTTCGTCACCGGCCCGAGGGAGAGCAATGCCCCCAGAGCCCCGTCGCCGGGCGGCGTCACGAATGTCGTCCGGTACCGCCCGACGCCGCTGACGCCGACGAGCGCATCGCCGTGGAGCTCCGTCCACGGCGCGAGCGTGGCGTTGGTGTAGGTGTGCTGCGTGATGGCCGTGTCCATGCTGTGCGGGTCGGCGGTGCGGTGCCAGTCTTCGATCGCGATGTCCCAGCCGGCGTGGAGGGTTGTTGCTGGTGGGGGAGAGGAGACGGTCAGGTTGCGGGTTTGGCCTGTGGAGAGCGTGAGGGATGCGGGGCCGGTGAGGTAGGCGGAGATGGTGGTTGTCGAGTTGGAGGAGGAAGAGGAAGACGTCAGGCCGGCGATGGCGCCGGTGGTGGAGGTGATGTGGATTTGGGGCGCGGCGGGGAGGGTGTCCGAGAGGGCGGTGGAGTTGGCTGGGGCGAAGCCGAGGATGGTGGTTTGGTTGGAGGCGAGGGTGAGGGGGATGGTGATGTAGGAGGGGGAAGCGGTGGTGGTGTATTGCAGGACGGGGATGATGTCGCCGGTCCAGGCGTCGAAGTAGTAGGGCGTGTCGGTTGTGGCGAAGGTCACGTCGACGGTTTGGGAGGTGAGACCGTCGTTGTAGATGAAGGCGTAGTCGATCCCGTCTGCGCGGCGCCAGAAGGAGTACCAGGACGTGGCGTTGGAGAAAGACACCTTGGGGAGGATGCCGGCGCTCGACAGGGCGTCGGGGAGGTCGGCCGAGGAGGCGACAGTGTGGATGTTCTCGAGGCCGCTGTCGACAACTGAGCCGATTGTAGAAGCCACTTCAGCTGCTGTGCCGGGCTCCTGACCGATGCTGGTCAAGTTGGTAGCGCCGACGAAGAAGATGGGTAGCCCGGCTTCAGCGAACTCCTGGACCTTTGCTGCACCGCCTGGTGTGATGGCAGATGCGTTCGAGAAGATGAGCGCTTTGAAGGACTGCCTGGTAGGAGCGAGGATATTATCTTCCACAACGGCCTCTGGCGCTTGAAGATTGTTCGAGGAGAGGTACTCATACGTGTATCCGAGCTCTTCCAAGTTTGTGTCCGTATACTGTGCACTGACTGTCCATGGCGCTTCATAAAGGTAGAAAGCCAGGTCCACACTCGGAGTACCAGTTTGAGACACGTACTGATTCCTGGCAATGTAGTGGATGGACTCGTTGATGTGGATCCAGCTGGGTTGATGCTGGTTCCACATCTCGCTGAATCGGTAAGTGAAAGTCGTGTAAGACGGCCAAGTAGTGTTGGTATAAGGACCAGAGTACGCAAAACCGTGCAAGACATGCATCGATATACCGGTGGCCAGTCCACGCCTCACCGACCAGAGAAGATCGTTCAAGGTTTGCTGATAAGGTGCACCGCTGAGAGCACCGCACTCGGACGAGATGACCGAGATACCGGATAGATGGGCGGGGCCGGAGAACTGGCGGTAGGTGTCGATTATGTTGCTGAAACCCAAAGACTCGCCCTCGGGGGCGTCGAGAATGGAAATATCGTCAAGCTGCTCCACGTTAGCCAGATCGGTCAGGACGACTTCCAGAAAGAGACTCTACCATATTCAGGGGGAGGTTATACGCCGGCTGTGCGGAGTACTCGACACCCAGACCATGAGTCCAATTCACGTACGCAGCGAGGTACTCTTGGTAGCCTTCGTTGAGTGTCGTTCTGTAATCCTCATTACACTTGTCGCCAAAGGTCGCGTTCTCGGCCGCAAACCCTTCCCCGTACGGCAAAACCGCGCCGTTCCAATAGTTGGCGGCTGTGATGAGGTACGGCAAGCATAGCGTAATATCGTAGCCCCTCGACTCGTTAAACATGGAAGGTAGCTCGGGCGTCCACCATAGCGACGAGACCATCTCCATGCTATCCTCCCATCCTGCGTACAATTCAGCTCATGGCACATCCGCGGCTACTACATTCAACAGGAAACACTCACCGTACTTGCCAACGGAAGCCAGAAGCTCCCTCGTCTCATCGTCAGGGATGACATGCGCATCGAAGAAATCCGTCAACTTCTTGGAACCTATTACGAGTACCAGTCAGCAAGGACCCGAGAAAACCCAGAAAGACAATCCCTGGCCCGAAAGATCGTGAGAGCCACCCACTCACCAGCGGCACTGAAGTGATCCACCGTCCACGACCCGTTGCCGATATACTCCGTCGCGTTGAGGCCGCCGGAGCAGCTCTTCTGGTTCGTGTGCCGCTCATACCAGACCATCAGCCTCCACTCACCGCCCCCCTCCGGCGCGGTCCAGTTCAGCTCCCTGGTACCCGGGTCGACCTCCGCCGTCAGGTCGACGACGCGTCCGAGCGTGTTCACCGCGAACGTCGACACGAAGTCGCCGCCGCCCGCGGAAACGTCCTGCGCTACCCACATCACTCAAGTCAGCACCACACCACCCAACAGCACGGAACGGGCAAAGAAAGGGGAAGAGCCGCAACTCACCCCCCAAAACCTCCACCGCCGTCACCGCCACCAGCCTCTGCGCCCCAAACTCCTCGCACCCGTGCATAAAACTGCTGAACGGATTCTCCGGCTGCTCACTCTCCGGCAACCTTCCCCGCCACGCGTCCCCCCCTCCCAGCGTCACGTTCACATACGCCAACTCCACCGCCAACCCGACTTCCCCGGGCACGCTCGGCACGCCCTGCCCCTGGTTCGCTCCCTGGGCGAAATCCACGACGAGCCCCTCGTCGGCGACCGCCCGCAGCGCGGCGCGGAAGACGTCGCGGAAGGCGGGCGTGCCGAAGCCGTAGATCGTCCAGTCGGTCGGCGGCGGGACCCCGCGCTCCGCTTCGGGCAGGCCGTATTGGTAGTAGCCCAGCAGCTCGAGGCCGCCGGCGCCGACGGAGGCGATGGCGGCGACGTCGGCGGTGAGGGTGGCGGGGGGGATGGATGCGTCGGGGAGCCTGTGGGGTTTGGTTGGTTGGGTGTTGTTGGTGGGGAGGGGGAGGGAGGGAGGAGTGGAGAAGGGGAGTTGGAAGGAGACGGGGTCTTGGGGCGTGTGGGATGGGAATGTGAGGGTGGAATGAATCGTGGTTTGGCTGCGGTGAAAGGCGAGCTGGAGGGGGTGAAGTGGATGGCGAGTGTGGTAGAGTGGGAAAGTGGAAAACAAACAAGGCTTACCAGTACCGGAACTTGGGCCTGTACTGGACCTCCGGCTCCGCGAAGCTGGCAGCGGCGGGCGCTGCCGCGAGGAGCACCAGCAGCCCGAGGGCTGGTGAGAGGAGATGGGAGCCGTGCATGCTCACGTCTGCATTGAACAATGCTGGGGAAGGTAAAAAGTCAAGCAAGAGTCAAGCCTTGCGAAGCACTGTCGAGACTCGTCGAGGAAAGGCGCCGACAGCAGCTCTCACACACACCAATCTACCCCAGAGTTCCCCAGCTCTTATACCACATCTCCAAGCACAGTAGAGAAGAAAAAAACCGCAAGAAGTGCGTCTGTCCCTGATCGACCGCCCATCTTCGGTGCATCGTCTCCCGAGGCGGAGCTCGGAGGGCGAAGGCGGGCAACTTAGCCCACTCGAGCACTAAGCAGGAGGCGGCGGGCGCCTTGTCGCCTGCTTCTGACAAAGCGAAGAAGAAACAGAGTGCGCACCCATGCATCCGATAGGCTCCCGAGCCGTATGTACCCCAGCTTTTTTCCCTGACATCATCTGCCGAAAAAACAACGCCAATTGCGGGGAAAGCGCGCAGTGTGGGGAAGTCTCCCGGGCCGCGCTTTCGAATTCGTTCAGCCCACCTCGAATTCGTAAAAGCAACCAATCTCGCGTCTAGATGGGGACCCGGTGTACGATGTACCGAGACATGGTGGTGCTCGTGACTCCGGGGGTGTTTGGGTCATCGGTAGTGGTCCCGACGAACGCCCCCATGCGGAGATGATGCTCGTCTTCGTTGCCGTAGCCCGCATGCTATCCAAGCATTTTGCGGACCGCCCGCGGCGATACCCGCGTCATCCTCGTACACCGGCCTTGTTTCCTGAGAAAGCATTGTTGCCAACGGAAGCCAAGGCAGGTAGCTGCCGGGGCCAAGAGCCATGACGACCGGTTTCGGATATCCCGAGGGTGAAGGAAGCCAAGGAAATGGTTTGCGTAATCGTATTTCGAAATGCCGGTGAGTGAGAAAGATGGAACAAATTGTCTGAAAGAGCGAGGCTAAAGGCGCGTTGCCACTTGGAGTACCTGTGACGAAGCCGCCCTACGTTGTTGCCGATGGCCCGTCAGGCCAACCATACTATCGGCAAATGTTCAATAATAAGCGTCACCCGGTTTCACAGCGGATGTGGCCAGCTCGATCGTTTTAATAAGGGGCATTTCGGCCCAATCAATTACGGTGGAGAACAGAGAGTGAAGGAGTCCCCATCTTCGACCGCGTCCGTATCCAAGAAAACAACGAGGCCCAGTGGCCATCCAAAACAAAGAGCCCAGCCGACTGAAGAAAGCTTAAGCGCCCGGACACCACACACGCCGAATGGTCTATCATGTCTATGGATTTTCCCCAAACACCGTTTCCATGAAAGAGACAACAACTCCTTTCCTATGCCGACAATGCACGGTGATGACGAACACGACTGGACGAATGAATGACAGAAGAATGATTCTGTGCGCGGAACTTTTTCAAAAACAATTTCGACCCGGTGAGAAGGAGAAGAAGAAGCGTCATCAAGTACAAGACCTACCTTGTCCCCAATTGACCTACCTAAGCGGAACTATTGGAGTCGTCTTTCGTATGCGTCTCATGTGTTGAAGTTTGTAGGCCTTTGAGCCTTTGCGCAAGCAGTCCGGCACCGGTATGCGAAGGAGGGGGCGAGAAGGAACCGGCCGCACGCTTCTCCCACGTCTGATCGGAATCAAACGAAGAATGGTTTCCTTGGCTCGACAGCGAACCGGCATGAGACGTTCTCCGCGAAGAGCCGTCCACATCCATCTGGTCCCTGCTGCCTGGACGAGACTCGACAGGTTCGAGTCGGCGCGAGAGCTTGAAAGGGATGGGCGCGATTGGTTCCATCGGGCAGGCATACGTCTGATAGCCCACGCAGCCGTCGCTCGGGCTGCCGAATTCAAGCCCATCGAAATGATCGTAGCGCGCCTGCCCATGGCTGAGCGAGAGCCCTGCGCTCCGTCGTCTCAATGCCTTCTCGGAAGCCGACGCAGACGGAGTCTTGGACGATTGCGGAGCGCCTTGGTTCTCGCGGGCAGGTTTGTAAGCACTATACCGGGGTTCGGGCAGCTGGATCTCGTTCCGAAGCTTCTCCTTGCCGTCGGGGACGCGGTTGGCGAATACAACGCGGATGCTTTTGTACAGGAAATATCGCCCCTTGGAGGGGCAGCATATGTGCAAGTGAATTAAATAGCGAAGAGTTGGTCGATCGTTGGGGTCTTCGGATGTTGAAAGCGAAGCCTCAGGACGATCAGTACCAAAGTTGGTACGTTTGTTGAGAGGCATGTCGATGATCGGGCCGGCAGAATAGCTGCGCTGGCGAACGAACGTCTTTTGCCCCGGCTCCATGTCGCTCAAGTCGTAGGGCACGAGGAACAGCTTCACGGCCGTTTTGTTAGGGTTCTTGATGACGATCTGAAGCTGACCCTTCTGTGGGATGCGGTAGCTGCCGCCTGGCGGGGATTTTGGCGACGTTGATCTGCGCTTCATCTTCTCCCGCTTCCGATGTGCTGACCTCTGCTGTGCATCGCCGACACTTTCATGGAAACTGTTCAAATGGTCGTGGTCTTCGTTCTCGCCTTGATTGTCAGAGCGAGCGTGCCTTCTCCGCCGGCGCTTCTCTTCCTGCTCCTCCGCAGGCTTCAAGTGGTTCTCCAAGTCCACCAAGCCAACGTATGGGCTAGGCTGGTTGTCGGCAATCCTGCCATTCCCGCTGTTGTAGCTGTAGAAGACTGCTGGAAAAGGCAGGGTCACGTGTGCGGGACAACGTAAGTTTGCCTTGCAGTCGCCCTTCCCCAAGACGCCTATTTGCGCTATGAAGTTGAGCGGGCGGGAGGGCGTTGTTGACATTCTCCCGCGCAAGATGGATTCCTCGTACGAGCCAACCATTGGAGCATGCTGCAACGGAGAAGTCTCATTCGTCATCGACGGACCGCGCGGGCGGAGCTGCGGAGATTGAGGGGTGGAATTCGCATGCGGACCGAAAAATGAAGACAGCGAGCGGCGTGGCTGGTGTGCTTGGTAGGGAAACGACTTCTCTTGGCGCAGAGAGGGGGTGCGTCCCGGAAATTGGGAATAGGTGTGAGAGGTGTGGTAAGTCTGCAGCGAATGCGGAGAGAAGGTATGGCGCCTGTTGTCCCTCTCCCCCTGACGCGAACTGGGGCGATGCGAAAAGTCGAGGTCCGTGTTGTTTGTCTGCTGCACCAGCGGGCTCGACGGGGGAAGCAGAACAAAGCTGGAAGGGAGCGAGGATTGCGAAGGGTGGCGAGAGAGACAGGATGTTGGATATTCGGTTTGGACCGAGGCAGCACCGCCTCGGATGCGCGGCAAACCAGCATTGGGAAAGGCATGGTGCCAGGGCGCAACCGGGGAGGTGGAGATGGCTGGGTTCCGGTTGACCTGATGGTAGGTCACGGCATCGCGCTCCTGTCTGAAATCTCCAGAGTGCAGCGCAGATCTGGGCCGCTCGATAGAAAGGCCGGCCTCGGTATTGTCCTGCGCATCCTCCTGTGACTCGTCCTGCTTGCTCCCCTCACCTTGTGCAGACTCCTGGCGGGACCCTGGCCTTGGGCGGAAGCGCTCTTCTCGCGTCGAGTCAAGCTGGGTGGTCTCCTCGCGCTGCTTCTGGGTAGTCGCGGGGCGAATGCTGACGGTGTGGTGATGCTGCACCGGAGGGCTCTGGCTGCGCTTGAGTCGCTCGATCAAGGCGGCACGATCCACGTAGTCGCCACCATGAGGCTCGTCATGCCAGCCAAAGAAGTCGGAGTCCTCGCGGGCGCGCAAGTAGTCGACGGACCAGACACGGTCCCTCCTGTCGCTCAACGAATCGTGGGCATGACGGTGGCGGTGGTGGTAGCCGCGCGAGGGCTGCGGAGTGGTTGGCTCTTGGTCGTCGTGGAAGATGGGCATGGGCATAGTCGGGAGGGAGGGAGGCTCGTGGTTACGAGCAGCACGTCGAGGGCGCCAAACCAGCAAAAATAAGCGGAAGGATGGAGAGGTCGGGCGTGGTGCGGGCGGATGGTGGCTGTTTCGGGGCGTTGGCTCGGGGTTGTATGCGCTGGCTGGGCGGCGAGAAGCTGCGTCTTCATGGGCGGGCGGATGGAGCGAGGTCGGAGAGGCAGGATGCGGTAGATATGATGGAGCGATGAGTAAGAGTCACCCAACCACGGGCAGCAGCCGCGAGCGGGGACGAGGCCGAAATTGAGCGGTGCGTGATGCGGGTGAGGCGTGCGCGTGCAGGGCCCTCTCGGTTCGCGGGCTCGACGACCTGAGGGAGACGTTCGACGGCACTGGAAGGCGTTGGGCGCAGCTTTAGGTCCCCTCGTGAGGTATGACGGAAGACAAAGGCTCACTTCTCTGCAAGTCACACGATCCACAAGGCCCCGCCCAGCCACGCATGCGCCCATCTGGCACGCTGCGACGGGTGGACGGGCTGCGCTGCTGCAGCTGCTGCCGGTCTGGGAAAGCTCTTATCGGATGTGCACCGTGATGGCGCGCTGACGGGACGCTTGACTTGAGGGTCCACGTCCAGTTGGGGCGCCGCGGGATCGCCTGCGCGCCCGCCTGGCCCACTCCGAGCAAGCGCTAAATGAGAAATTTCATCATCTGCCAGCCCTATCACAATTCATCCCCAATCCCCCATCCCCGAAAATGTCCGCCAAACGCCAACGCGACGACAACGAAGCCCGCCCGCACTCCAAGAAGCCACGCAGCACCAATGCCCCCAGGAAGGGCGGTTTCTCCGTCGGGCCCGCCAATCTGCCCGACGGCACCCACAGACGCAAGGGTACGCCACAACCACCTGTCACGCCTCCGCGCCCGCGCCTGCTGACCCCGTCCAGTCCAGAAAATCAAGAAGGACCTGATCCACAAGGCCAAGGTGAAGAAGCAGTATGCAAAGATCCGCGAGAACGAGCTGCACCACCACAAGCCACACGATCACGAGCACGACGAGGATGACAACGAAGAAGACGAGAAGAAATCCCCCGCTCCCGAGCCCACCCTTGAGCTGCATGCCGAGCGCCAGGCCATGCTGGACGAGCCATCGCCCGATCCCGAAGAGAACACAGCCCAGCGAGAGCGCCGCCCGCGCAAGAAGCAGCAGAGGCCACAAACATTCGGCAAGGAGGCTGCCCTTGGTCAAAAGCGCAAGGAAGAGGCCGAGGCTCGCAGGGCTGCCCGTGAGGAGGCTGACCGCCAACGCCAGGAGAAGCTGGCTCAGCGTGAGCGCATGAGGAAACAAATGGCAAAGGCGCGCACCCCCGGCAAGGACGGGAAGCGGAGGCTGGGAAGAGAAGCACCCGTGCTGCTCGAACGCGTCAAGAGAATTGTGGGAGATTCCTGAGAAATTGCGGTCCTTTCGCCGAGAACAATGAAGGCCAAGTCAAGGAAAGGTCGAGGAACTGTCGAAAGATACAACAGTGTCTGTCCCGGAACACGCGGATCTTGCCGACGTCTTTTACCGTCTACATTGACCACTCTCAAAAAACTTGAGCTTGCGGGTGGAAAACGGCTCAACTTGTTCGTGCGGAACAGCTGTGCTTGAGCTATGACGGGACCTTCCGAGCTCCATGACAAGGAACCATGTCTCGGGTAAACCACGCGCGCGGCATTATCCTTATTTCAGGCCAGAGCCGGCTGTCGGAACCACGGGATGCCTATTGCTTTTTCCGTGCTTGATATTATTATTAGTCCTCGGATTAAGCCCTCGTTTGTTTCAGCAACTCTGCCGCTCGCTGCTGGGATCTCCAGAACGGAAGTCAGGAAAAGTCCGGCTTTTCCGACCGTGCCAGCACCGGCAATTCGGGCCAAGACTGCTCGGTAGTCCATTGCTTGCCTGACTCTGTCGCCTTATTCCCTTGGAGTTTCATACCTCCGCTGACATCTGGCGCTACTATACGGATTGTTCTCTAGCATGTTTCGAGTCTGTCCAGCGCGCCCCATCTCTAGCTCCGCAATCAACAAATTCATATACTTTACTCCACATGTTTCGTGACTTTTCCTGGACGCTTTTGTTTCTTATCGACCCCATGGGCCCGTTTATGTTGACTCCCACCATCGACCGCTTTCCATAAGTCATGCCATCTCGCTCAGTATCTCTAGCATTGGCGTTGGAGCTTGCCGCGTCTTCGGCTCACAACCACCCCGGCGAATACTCTCCCGGACTTTCAACGCCGGAAGTGGAGTGTTCTGGAGTCAATGCCGTCTCCCCTGCCTGTTCAACCGGCGAGTCCTTACATTACCGCGACATCTTCTACGTCGGTGGACACTACGTCGAGACCACGCTTGGCAATCTTACATACGATCAACTCTATGTTGAGAAGTTGACGCCCGCGAATGGAGTCGTCCAGCCAAACCCCGTCATCTTCTTCCACGGAGGAGGTTCGTTCGTTCCTGTCCAAACAATCCTCAATCCTGTTCTTTCGCTAACATCATGAAAGGAACATCCGGCGTGGTATGCCATTCCCAATCCACCTTACTAACTATCTACTAACGAACGACCTGTTCTGCAGACATGGCTCAACACACCCGACAACCGAAAAGGCTTCGCATCGTACTTCCTTGATCTCGGCTACCAGGTCTACATAGTCGACCAAACCTCAGTCGGCCGCGGCACCGAGGAAGACACAACCGACTTCCCCATGCGCATCGGCTCGACGGCCGAGATCAGCGAGAATGGCTTCACAGCCGTCGAGAAGGCCAACCTCTTCCCCCAATCCCAACTGCACACCCAATGGCCCGGCGTACGTCCACTCCTCCCATCCCAAACCGCCTCCCTCTCATCTAACACACCCACTCACCACCCAACAGACCGGCCTCAAATCCGACCCCACCTTCGACGCCTTCGAATCGACCTTCATCCCGCTCACCTCCAACCTCACCGCGCAGGAGCTCTCCATGCGCCACTCGGGCTGCGCCCTCCTCTCCCTCATCGCCACCCCCTCCTTCCTCATCTCCCACTCCATCGGCGCCCTGCACCCCCTCCTCCTCTCCAACGACTGCCCGGACCTCGTCGCCGGCAGCGTCAACCTCGACCCCGGCAACACCCCCTTCCAATCCCTCCTCGGCAACGCCACCGCCCCGGGCACCGGCTCCACGCGCAACCGCCCCTGGGGCCTCACCAACACGCGCCTCACGTACGACCCGCCCGTCCCTCCGGACGCCGCCGCCGCCGACCCGGCCGCCGCGCTCGGCGCGTCGCTCGTCGGCGTGGATGGCGCGGAGAAGCGCGCGTGCTACATGCAGAGCGAGCCGGCGCGGCGGCTGACGCAGGTCGCGAAGGTGCCGTACGTGGCGCTGACGGGCGAGGCCAGTCCGCACGCGACGTACGACCATTGCGTCGTCGGGTACCTGCGGCAGGCGGGCGTGCGGGCGGAGTGGGTGCGGTTGGCGGAGGATGCGGGCGTGAGGGGGAATGGGCATTTTATGCATTTGGAGAGGAATAATTGGGAGGTGGCGGGGGTGGTGCATGCGTGGATGGAGAGGGTGGTTGTTGAGGGGGTGTTGGGGGTGATGGATGGGGGTGGTGGGGAGGGGGAGGATGGGAAGGGGGGTGATGGGGGTGAGGGGGGAGGCGGTTGGTGGAGTTGGTGGAGTTGGTAGAGTTGGTGGAGGTGAGATGGTGTTGGCGGTTGAGGTGGGTTGGAGCGGGCCTGTTGCTGCGCTCTACCTAAATATTTCATGACTGAGGTTGTTTGCTTTTCATCAATGGGAGCTTAAAACCGCTATGAGGTGACCTGTTCGTGTTCCTTAAAGGATACTACGGTGTTCGTATGGGTTCAAGGTTGGTTTCAGTAGTATTGCAACATCACTGCTATTAGGCATGGAAACTAAGCAAACATCCGGACGCATATATTCGGTAAACGTAACGAAATCAACATATCGACAACGCCTTCAACTCCTGATGCCCGCAGAGAGTCTCCCCCCGCTTTCCACCCCTACTACGGGCTGTCTTCTTGCTGGAACCGCGCCCAGAGGGCGTTTTGGAAGATCTTGTACTCTGTGCCACCGTTTTGCTTTGCCGGTCCTTCGATGTCAGGTCGGCCTTTGAGCAGAAAGAAATTTGACGATGTTTTTCTGCTTCGTCTGAGCTGCTCGGACGAGCACTGTTTCGCCTTTGTTGTTCTGCTGGTTGCAGTCGAGTCCGAGGCTGATCAGTTCCTTAACCAAGTGCGCGTGCTTCCACTTGACAGCGTAGAACAACAGAGTTTCTCCATCTCTGTTCTTCATCTGCAAGTAGTCCAATCCAATCTTGCCAACGTCTCGGCAAAGTGGACCCATGAACTTCTCCCACCCGGGCTCTTTGCCAATCATTCGCATCAATATCGTCTGTCTATCTTCGTCCACCCACTTCAGCAGACATTTGGCCATCCCGTCCTCCATCCCATAGTTGTTCCAGACAACTCGTAGGGGAGACATCCTGGCATAGTCGTCCCAGAGGTTGGGATTGGCCCCAAGTTTCCGCAGGAGTTCCATTGTTCGCCGGTCACCATTCTCTGCTGCTAGCCACAGCAATGTCCGTCCAGAACCATCTCTGCAGTCAACCACATGGTGCATGCCGACCTCTTTCCCGTGACGAACGAAACACTCCAGCCGATCACGTGCTTTGGACGGCAGCCACCTTCGATCGACCTGCGATTGATCAGAATCGTATGAAACCATTCCCAAGGCCTCTGGTGGATGATCCTCAAGGCCGTCAGACAGTGCGTCTTCCGACCGTCTGTAGAATACTCCTTCAAGTGGATACAGGTTGTGGATCGCGTTGCGGTAGTCGTAAGCGGGTAATCGTTCATAAGAGTCACGATTGAGCCCCTTCTCCAAAAGCAGCTCCATCACTCTCAAGTTGCCAGACTTGGCCGCCTCCCAAAGCAGTGTCTTTCCGTCTTTCCCCACATGGTTTAGAAGGAGGTGCAACACGCCTCTACCATCGCGTGAGAGGGCTTCGCTTGCTTCCGTTTCTTGGCGCGGTTCTTCCCTTCGGTTTGTGGATTCAACAGAGGACCTTCCGTGGTCAAGCTTCTCTGCGTTGCTCAGGATGCAGCTGACAAGTGCTTCGTTTCCATCTCGAACGGCCACATAGAGGACTCCTCGCAACTGGTTGATGCTTGGTCGAGCTCCATACTCGAAGAGCAAGCATGTCATAGATACGGAACCATGCAGTACAGCTGCGTGGTATAGCTCTTGGCTGCCCGGATAGTTGAGGACCGTATCTGCACGAGTCTTTTCTTGACCCAAAACCTGTCTGGCGATATCCTCCCGATTCTCGAGGTATGCCGTGGCAACGATCTTTCGCAACACGTCGATACTTGGACAAGCCCCATGCTCATAAAGCAAGAGTGTCATTGAGACAGAGCCATGTATCCCAGCAGCCGAATGTAGTGCATGGCTCTTTTCGAAGTTTATAGCTTCCGTGGCCAAACTTCCTGCATGATCCAAAACCCACTTGGTGGCATCTATTCGGTTCTTGGAACATGCCGAATTAAGCACTTCGCAGTACTCTTCAACAGATGTACTGTCCGCGTACTCGAAAAAGAGACTCATCGTCGATACGTCGTCGTTTGCTGCAGCGCGTGCGATCCACAATTTCCCTTTGGCATCTCTAGACCTTGCAATGCTGGAGCCAAGGTTGTTTCCGTTGCGCAGGAAAAGCTCCAAAACGTCCGCTTTCCTACGTTCAAAGGCCCATTGAAGTGACTTGTCCTGCTGCGGTGAAGAGTTTGCAAAAGCTCGAAGAGAGTCTGCATCTAGGAACGACTCGATTAAGCTCAACCTGCCGCTCTGTACCGCGTGATACAGAAGTGACGATGAATCTGGACCGGCATTGACCTTAGACCTGAGCCCGGCATCTTCAACAAGACGGAGTACCTGCTTGACCAGTTCTTCTTGGGCATTCCTGCATGCCATATGAAGAGGGTGCTTGAGGGACTTGTAGTCGTCCACAAAGGCTTCAACTCCGCCTACGTCGAGAAGAAGCTGAACCCAGTCTGGCCTGTCCATCTTAATCGCCAATGTAAGAGCACTGAGACCCGATTTGGCGTGGTACCTGACTTGCCATTCCTCGAGGTTCTTGAAAGTCCGGTCTATCGTTTTTTCGTCTCTTTCAAGTAAGGCGTAGATCAGAACAGGCATTCCATCGTCGTCCTTGAAGTCAAACGTGCCCGGATTTTTGGCTGTCATTTCTTCAAGAACAGTGCTCAGTCCAGCCAATGCGAAGCGGTGGACTAACTCTCGTCCTGTGAAACCTGCCATCCATGCGCCAGAGAGCAAATTGAGACCAGACTTTGACTTTTCCCACGCGCTTGCAGCATTGCGTACCTTTTCGCACCGTGTTTTGAGCACCTCGAACCATTCCAACAGCCTTTGCGGTGGCTCAGGAGGTTTTATTCGCGGCGACCTGTTTTTGCTCGAAAACCGCTTACGGTACCACACAACAGCGGTTGACTCAGGAAGTTTTACTTGCGGCGAGCTGCGCTTGGGGCCTTCATTGTACTTGTTTTTGCTCCGAGGCAGCTTAAAGTACCCCACATTAGCGGTTGACAAGTTGGCCGCTCCCTGGTCCCAGGAAAAGAGATCCAAGAGATATTTTTGGTTGTGGCCCAACTCCTCAAGCCTCATGACGTGGAAGATCCAGAAACGACCAGCGTAACTAGCCAACTCGAACCGGGGACTGATAGCAATAGCATTGGAAGCGCTAAAGCGTTGTTGGATGTCTGCTTGAACATCCTCAAGCAGCACATACCTGATACAGGAGTGGGACAATAGGAGGTGGGCTGTCTTCTCGACGTCCAAGTCACCGTTTGTGAGCTTCGATAGGCCCTTTTCGTCGAGAAGATAGTCCCTTACGGACTGGTGAGTGAACTCAACGGTTCCGAAAGGTGTGATGTGAGCAAGGCCTTTGGACAAATCGTAAACGGCCTTTTTCATCCCGTCTTCTTCAAACTCACACTCATCCTCCAACTGTGAATGCCGTACTATTGACACTCCGGCATCCATAGTCATAGCCTCCCGAAGCTCATTGCAGTTCAATGGCTCTATGGCGTACAACATCCACTGGAAAAGTTTGACGCACTTGGATCTTTCGGAGGATTTCCGCTCTTCCCCGAAAAGGAGCCGTTCGTAGAAGTCTTTGAGTGTCTCGGGAATATCTTCCATTTCTCTTTTGATGAACTTGAATTTCCGCCCAGATCGTCTTCTTTCTTCGAATAGTTCCAGAACAAGCTTCACCCACTGGAAGACGCCATTGGCCTTTTCCACAATGAGTTGTGTGATTTCCTCCCTTTGGTCAGGGGTTTCCAACTTCGTCAAAGCGGAATGGCTTCTAGCCATCGTCGTGATGTCCTTTTTATTCTCTTGTGCAACTTGAATAGACAATTTGTATTTGTCTGCAAGAACGGGGTAGTACCGGGAAGCGAAGCAGATCCATAATGATCTCGTAGCGGGTCCTGTCTTGGGATGCTCGTTGATTTTCCGGCGGTGTTCCTTGACTTCATCTTCAAAAAGCCCAATGACCTTTAAAGCACTCTGTTTTTCCATCTCGTCAAGCGCATCCACGAGGATTGTCAGGCTGGGGCCTCGCTTCTTGAGACGTAGAGACTTTATGGCTTCAAGTAGAATGCCTCTAAGTTCCTCGCCCGACCAGGCGCATCTCCCCTCTTCTTCTTCTTCTTCTTTCCTTCCTTTCCGTGTTTTCTCCCAATACAACTTGGTGAGCTTGGCCAATTGATCCGGAAAGTGGGGAAGTAACTGGAAAAGCAGGGAGCGGTACATTCCAATCGTGGTTTTTTGGAGACTGTTGCCCTCCCCATGGATGAAGAAGGAGACGACGACCTCCTCAGCTCCCGGCGTCTTTTCCATTCTTTCTCTAGCGTACCTCATCAAGGTAGACTTTCCAGACCCGGGAGGTCCCAGTATCCATAGCAGCTCTGGAGACCTTCTTCGCCAGGCTTTGAAGCTTTGGTCGCTCCATAACCAGGCGCAGGTGTTCGTGGTGGCTTTGATCTCTTCCATTTTCTCACGCACAACCCGCCCTTCGAAGTTCAGTGACGAACGACACCACTCTTGGAACGCAGTTTGGAGGTTACGGATACTCTCCAGTTTCTCGCGAGTGCTGATGTACCAATCGTCGGCATTTCCTGAAAATTTGACGATATCGCTGTGGTTGCGATCGACGGGCACCTTTTCATCGCGATTTTCGACCATCCCGCACGTTGCGGAGCTGTCATCAACTAGAAGCTCAAGTTCACCTGTCCTCGCCCATTTGCCATTTGCCTGCTGTGAAACACGCATTAGTTTCATACTTGCTTAGTGACGAATTGTTGAGGAGAGGTAGAATGATTGAAGGGCTCGCATACCTGCTCTAACTTGCGCGTCAGCTCCCTCTCATAGAAGAAGATGATTTTGAAGTTTTCGAGGCCTTGAACTGTTGTCGAAAAGGAGTCCTCGAGCGTTTTTGTGTACGGAGAACTGGTGTCAAGCGGATTTAGAAGAGCAGCCACAACAGTTTCGCTCATCGCCGGAAGCAGAGATTTGATCTTCATGCCGGTGGATGGCACCCCGAAGAAAAGACACCCACTAAGCGAGTGTAGAGTTTCGTGCATGTCTTTCTTACGTAGCAGAGTGATCGCTGTTTTGATGACCAAGCCACCCAAACTGTGCCCGATGAAGATGAGTCTTCTCGGTACCTCCGACGGATCCGCTTCTCGCAGCTGCTTCAAAAAGTTCAAAAATTGCTCAGCAATGTGATGAACATTTTGATTCAACCGGTCGTTGGTGTCGTACCCATAGGTGAAGATTCTGGCGCCTTTCAAGTCATGCGGCAAACTGTCTCGGATCCACATGTACGGCCCTTTGTTCTGCTTGAATGAGCCGAATGCGTTTCCTCTCAGTCCGGTGACGGCAATGACGTCGGTATCAAATTCATCCTCATCGTGGCGATGATAGGGAGTAAATCCGTGAAAGTCCTTATCCAGGATCAGCTGCTGGTCATTCCTCCCGGGGCCGACATCGTTATCCGAGCGCTTGAACGGGCGAGATATAGGACAGTTGCTCCATATGGATCCTGCGTTCGACGAGAAATGCAGAGTGGCGATGTACTGAGATGTATCGAGGGGGTTCGGAGCAAATGAACGCAGATCGACGGTGGATTCCTTCACTTCGAAGGCCCTTGCGACAACGCGCGGAACGTCCTTCTCTTCCACCGAGCCAGGAATGCCTTTCAGCCGGAAGGCTTTGTCGGCATCGTCGTCCATCTTCGACGAAGTTGGATAATGTGGTTGGAAGATCGCGTCTCTTATCCGAACTCGGGATTATGTCTTTAGTGCGCGTTAGCAGCTGTACCGTCCTTGCCTTTTTTCTTTCTTTACAGACTACTAGTCCTCCTTTCACCGGTCGGGATTGTGCAGTAGATGTGTCTGAGCTTACGTTACGATTTCCCTGACGTGCCAGGCTTTCTTGCAATCGAGATTCAATCAGCCTGACTGTTGACAGCCTGATACTCAAAGACGCTGTTTGAGTTGTAAACGAAGCGCCTGCGAGGGCCGAAGTAAATTGCGAGATAACAGCATGTGTGGGGGCCAGAGCTGAAGCGGGGCGGGGCAACGGGGCTGTGCGTGCAGGGGCGCAAGTCGGTTCCCAAATCAAGTCTGACTGCATACATACGTGTCAGCCTTGCCTGCTGCCTTCCTTCAGATCCTGGATCAAGGCCTGTCGCCGCCGGAGCGGTTCAACAGCGGACTCCCAAGGCTGGACTGTGTACCTCGCAGCCTGCTCCACGGCCCAGGTCAAGGCTGACCACCTTGACGATGAAAGCCTCAGCTTGTTAGCGCCTTTCAAGTTTCAGGCGTCCCTCATGCCATTGGGTCTTTGTGGTCGGCGGATTATGAGGCTTGTGTCGAGAATCGTTCAGTTTTCTACCCGACACTCAGGGATTACGGCGCCGGCAGCAGCGTTGAGGTTAGCGGTCATTGAATTGCGAAAGAATTATTTTGACGATCCATGTTTTTGGGCACCTTTCATTCACTACGGTTTCTGGTTCTTCTATTCTTACTATGAGTTTTTCTTTTCTACAAGGCCCGCGGTAGGTAGTCTTAGGAATTGATAGCGAATCAAATTTTATTTTTACACTTGAGATTATAGCATACATTTCAGGCAGCGTATGCTCCAATATTTAGCAGCGCAACAGCATCTGAAATGTTGAAAAGTACATTCTACACCAACATTCGTCCCTGAAAGTCCCGCACCTTCCACTTGCCCGGAGCCTCACTATGACCCAGGCTATTGCAAGTCCACGTCCCAATCTCTTTCCTCCAGTGGCACATTCCGATAACGCTGAACCTCTTGATACAGGCTCGACAGCAGCTTTTGCCTCTCACTATCCCATACCTGTCTAGTTTGCCCCCCCATGTATCGGTAAGTCTGCGAGTCGGTGGCGAAGTGGTCAACAAAACACGCGTAATAACGCTCGAATTCGCAATTCTCGCGCTCGGAAAGACGCTCGAGACGCACGGAATCCGTGCAAAACAAGTCTTTGCCCTTGTCAATGTACATCAACGGCGATTCCTAGAAGGTGGATAAGCAAGAATAAGCATTTCCACCAATACGACAAGCCCGACGTACCGAAATCAGCAATTCCTTCGGAGGCAGCTACGAAAGCTCAGCATTCGCAAACGACGCCAGACGAGGCTACGATCACGTATCCGACTTACCTCGGGACCGAATCTCAATTTTGCCCGGCCATTCCACTTCTCCGCTTTGGCCAAGCGCATCTTGGCCTTGTGCTCGAGCAGAACCACCCGCCGTGCCAGGATCTCGATGACCCACCGATCCTCAAAGGGGCCGTTGAGCATCGAGTTGTACTTGGCGCATTCCGAGTCTAGATTTCGCCGAAGCTCTTCCTGCTCGCTGGTGATTTCGGCGAGTTCTTCATCCCACTCTGCGAGCCGTCGTCTCTCGTAGTTGCGGCTGTCCTCTCGATCTCGGCCGTCCGGTTCATCGCACGGAGGGTGGAAGGATACGGTAGGCTTCGACCCAAAGTACCAGTCGCAATGGACGTAACACGTATGCGTCATTCCCCACTCGTCGAATTTCTGGGAGCGGTGGAGCTCGCGTGCGGTCTGCACCAGGGCGTCGTCGTCCGATCCGGAGTGCTTTAGGACCAAAAGCAGTTCCAGGATCCATGGTATGGAGTGCAACGCGGTATTGTCAGAGACGAAAGACCCGTCCTCGTTCGAAAGGAGGCCCCGTATTGGAGGGCACCCGGCGGAAGAGCAAGGGCAGCAGCAGCCATCACCTGCGTTGATGTCGGCACCTGCTGATAAGAGTACAGCGGTTGCGTCGAGCCAGTTGGTCCATCCGTCTTTGTTGCTCCCGCCGCAGAAACGGCCTCCGGGCGAGGCTGCGTCCAAGTGATGAAGCGCGCTCATGCCATGGTTGTCCACGATACTCACATCGGCTTCGTGCTCGATCAATGCTTGAAGAGCGTCCGCTGGTGCGCTGAAGTGGGCCAGGACCATCATGGGTGTGTATCCTCGGTCGCTTTGCTGATCCATGCCGCCACGGCAGTACTTCAACAGCAAATCTGCCTCGTCTGTATTTCTGCAGAGATGGAGCAATGAAACCCCTTCGTAGAACGTATTCCGTTGCGTGGCGCGGACCTGGAGCAGATATTCGAGTGTGCTGCAAGATAAGTCGGCCGAATAAGCAGCGTGGGTCATCATACGGATCCACAGGCATAGTTCGATTGCGCTGCTAACCGTCTCGGGGCTGACCGTTTCGTAGGCGTCCAGAACCTCCTGAAGGAATTCTCGTTTGTGGCAGAATAGCGCGTAGTGCCAGATGCACATGCGGTACAGCTCATCTCTTTGATACGGATTTGCTCCCGCCAAAAGCAAGGTCTTTGTGCTCTCGATGTCTCCGTAGCCCACTGCATACATCAGTGGAGTCATACCAAACCTGTCGGTCGAGTCTATATGGGCGGAATAGCCAGAATCGAGAAGCAGTCTGACCATATCTGGATTGCGAACGGCAAGGTGGAGCGCACATTGACCGCGAAAGTTCCTAGCACAGAGATCGTGAAGGGACACTGAACGCATAATGGCCTCGGTGGTTTCGAAATTCTGGGACAGAACTTTGGCGTGCAGAGGAGTGGTTCCACCAAAATCTAATCGAGTGAGCTTCCGGATTGAAAACGGGAGGTGTGTTCCTTACCGGGGTCTTCCGCGGCTAGCATGCCAATAGCTTTGACGAAAAGCAGATCCGGATACGTAAAAGCAGCCAGACAGTCGGTGTTGAACGGAATGGGCCATTCAGTCATGGTTTCAGGCCGAAAGCCCTGGGTGAAATCAAACAAGCCAAGGACTTCCTCCAGAAGGCACATATGCGGACCTTCTCCAACCCATTTGAGGAGACATCTCAGAAGCCTACAATGAACTTAGTCGGTGGAATCTCCAACACGGGAAATTGCGCTCACTTGTCACTTTCCCAGATGAAGCCCTCTTGAGCAAGGGTTTTCAAGAGATCGAATTGTTTGTCTACAAGTCCCAACCAAGGAACTCGGAGTAGATACTGTTCAACAATCAGTACAGCCTCCAGCAACAACTTCCAACCACTAACATCAATATAACTTTTCCCGTCCGGATTCTGGTCTTTGGTCGAAATGACCCCTGAAGCAAGGAGGGTCCTCAACCGGCGCGAAGCGTCCGAAGCCGTCAAAGTTCCCGCCATGCACTTCTCAATGACAACGAACCCGGGCGACGTGCGCCGGACAGTGTTCAACGGCATGACGCCCCAGCCAATCGACGTGTTCCCACCTTCCCGGATCCCGGCCGTGATTCTGATCAGCTTGCCGAAGAGCGAGACGGTCCACTGGTACCGCCGGTCTTCGCAGCCGCAGGCCACCATGCATGCGGTCGACCCCGATACGAGCCATCCGCGACGATGCGTGCTGATGCGATGGCACGGGCAGCCGCAGAGTCCTTGCACACATCTTGATCTCCCCGAATTTCTCCATGCGTGCTTGCCAAAGGGTCGTGTTGCCACTAGCTCCTCTGACTGGACTTGCATCATTGTTGGAGGCTGCAACGGATTCGTACTCGGATCAGACGGGTCGGGAAAGCGGAGGGCGAGACGGTTCAGATCCCGCTGCATGGTGTCGGTCTTTGCGAGAAGCAGCTGCACCCGCTTGCTGCCGTCCTGTCAGCTACCTTCAACACCATCGTTCGATCGCTTACTCGTTTTCCTTCTGGTAGAGCAGCTGCAAGGTGATCATTTGCCGCAGGAGATGATCCAGATGGTCTTTGACTTCGCCTTCGGAAAGATACTTTCGTACGCGAGACACGATTTTGCGACTGGTTCGCGACGGCTTTTCCATCCCGGCGTGGAGCCCTTGCAACTCTTTCAACGGGCCTTCCATACGCTCCTTCAGCAGCCCGGTGACCTTCAGGAAATCCTGCAAAGTGTCATGCTCGACGTCTTGTGCCGTGGTCTGGTCGCACTGCGCGCGGATGTCCTGGATGAGAGCCTGCATCGCTTCTACCTCCTTCAGGAGCTGACGTACGTCTGCAGACGCATTCTTCATGGATGTGGAGAAGTTTTGAATGGTTTGCACCGCCTGAAGGAACACTGCCGGCAGAGTGACCAATGCTGGAAGGGTTCCCAACAGGGAGACCGGGTCTGCCATGATGGGAGTTGTTGGCGAGTCTGATGCCGGCTGGAGGCAAACTGGGACTAACAGATGTGGAAGCCCAGAAGACAAAATAATTTGGGTTGGATTAGGCAGCCGCGAGAGTTGCAGATATGAGGCTGTGCCGCTGTGCCCCGCACTCAGCCTTGCATCTGGACAGCAAGGATGTCTATTCGCCCACGTAAACACCCCCACTTAGATGCCGCAGCCTGGCATGTTCTTGTACTTGTATCAAGACCCTAACCCGCAAATGACACTCGCAACATGCTCTGGTAGTAAGCGATACTTGATGATGCGCATCGGGGATATTTAAGGACTCTCAAGTCTTTAACGCTTGGGCGAAATCCGTGGTCGAAGAGCAAGTATTTTATAGATATGGAACTATATAGTGTAGCTCTTTACCACCCGGATAGTCAAGAATTATATCTATACGAGACTCTTCTTAATCTAAAACATATTTGGTAATATGCTCCCGATTCTTGCAATATGTCCTAGCAAGGTGCTTTTATTATTTAAAAACTACCGTTATCGGAATGTCGCTATATAAGTTATAGAGGATAACAGCCGTAGTCAGGTATAGAAGGTTCGCAAGGTAGGGTAGAAATCAATGATTGGAGGTGACGACGAAGGTCCCGTCTACTATGAATGATCGTCGTCTATATACCGGCAATTGGCTAGTAGTTGGCCAGACTTGGGTGCGAGTATGGCCATTGGGATGGTTAATGGCCAACTGAGTGGGTCGGGGCTGTTCAATCCGGCCACCGCCTAAGTTCTGCTGCGCCGCTTCTTCCCCATCCTCGGGTCGTGGCAAGTCACAATACATTAAACCGTAAAAGTTTCCACCGGAGGGTGAAGGACTGCCGAAACACCTTCTGCAAACCAGGCCCCCTCATACTTGACAACATCCGCATCTGCCCACGGATTGATCAACGACCTCTTGGGGAACGACACGCGGCCCTTTCCGTGCCACACATCTCTCAGCTTCAGATCCATCCGCACGGGGATGAGTTCCCTAACAGCTGGCGGCCGTCCGGGGAGGGCCGAGGGGATGCATCTCAAGTTCAACGAAAGCTTCGCCGTCGACGGCGCCGGCGCCGGCGCATCCGCCCTCCGCTGCGGTACGAGTTCGAAGCCGACGATTTCCTCGCCGACGGGGCGCTGCGCGGTTCCGCGGAGGACGGCGCTCCCGGTCGAACGCTCGATGTCCACGCGGCCGAATACCTTGGGGTACCCGAAAACCTCCCTGCCGGCGAAGATGGCGGACTCGTTGTCGAGGATCAGCACGATGGGGAAGTCGTACTTCTTTCCCCGGTACGTGACCTCGACTAGGTGGACGAACTCGTTGTAGGCGCCGACGGTGCTCATTCCGTATTCGAGGAACATGGACTGGACGAGGGGCTGGTCTTCGACCTCGAAGATGTCCGGGATGAGGTGTTGGATGCTTGCAAGCGTGACTCGGTACGCGATGGTGACGATAGTCATGCCCGAAAACACGTGTGTGGAGGTGGGGTACGGCGGAGAAGAGATGGGGATAGGATCTCCCTGGAGGGATAGTGTTCCGTGGGGCATCTTGAGTCCTGTCGCTTGGGATTCGCTGGGTTAGATGCTTCGGAAAGGAGTCTTTGGCGAGGACGGGGTAGGTATTTATGACTTTTTCACGCAATTCAGGCCATGCAGGAACGAGGATCTACCAGCAGCACATTGGTCCGCAGCCGGAACCTTGTCTCATCCGCACAGCGCCGGGTCCAATGTATCCCGATTGCCGATTACGGATGGGTTGAAGCCGCAGAGCCGAGGGAGATGATCGCCGATAGCCGATAGCCGCATGACCCGTAAGCATAGTAGCCAAAGACTTCATATTTAAATCTTGATTTCAGCATCGAAGTCTTTCCGCAATACTTCCACCACCTCCGCCGAAACACCCTCACCCATGAAGGCCTTTCGATACAACACCCCTGCGGCGGGCCTGCAGCTCCAGCAGGTCCCGGTGCCGGAGCCGGGTCCTGGGCAGGCTCTTGTTGCAATCAAGGCCGCCGGCCTATGCCATTCCGACTGCCACATCCTGAAGGGACATGGTGAGGCATGGCTCAGCAAAAAGCCCATCACCCTCGGCCACGAGGTCGCCGGCACCGTCGTCAAGCTCGGACTCGGATCTGCTTCCGCACCGGTCCAGACGGGCGACCGCGTGGCCGTCGGGTACTCCTTCGAACGCTCTCAGCTGGGCTCTCCCGCCAGTGCGCCCGGGCTGGGCTACGACGGCGGCTTCGGCGAGTACGTCGTCACCGACGTCGCGAACCTGATCAAGATCCCCGACGGCGTCTCGTTCGAGCAGGCGGCCGTGGCCATGGACTCGGTCGCCACGGGATACCACGCCGTCGCGGAAGCCCGAGCCACGCGGGACTCGACCATCGCCATCGTCGGCCTCGGCGGGCTCGGTGCGAATGGGCTTGCTGCCGCGCTGGCGCGGGGCGCCAAGGTGTACGCCGTGGATACCAACGACGGGAAGGTTGAGGAGGCGAAACGAGCCGGTGCCGTCGACGGTGCTGGCAGCCTCTCTGCTTTCGAAAACGTCACGTTCGACGCCGTTGTTGATTTCGTGGGTGGTTCCGTCACGGCGGACGCCGTCTCCGTTGTGAAACCGGGAGGCATCGTCGTCCTTGTTGGACTCGGGGCCGATGATGTCAATATCCCCGCCCGTTTGTTGGTCACGCGATACGTTACCCTGAAGGGATCCCTGGGTGCGACATTCCAGGAGTTGAAGGATGTTCTCGATATGATTGCTGCTGGTTTGTTCACTCTGCACTTGGAGGAAATAGATTTCGATGACATACCTGAGGGTTATAAGCGTCTTGAAAATAATGAAGTCCGCGGACGTCTCTTTACGCGTCCTATAAAAGACGTTTAATTATAGAGCAATTGATCGTTTATATCGAATTTTGACCATTTTGGCGAAGAATTCGATGATGTCTTGTGCGTCGGACTTGATTAGATGGGGAAAGATGAATGTGAAGTCCGTTTTGTATTAGGCAAAGTGGGAAATCCATTTGTCTCGATTGTAGGCCTTTTGCAACTGTAGTAGATCATACGAGACTCTACGTAGAGGTTCGTCAGAGTCCTCTTCCTTAGCTGGTGATGTTGAAACGATCCTTCATGTTTTTAACAAGGCACGTATTTAGCATTAGATTATCGTAGGAGTAGGTTCATCGTTCGTAGCCTAGTCCCTTCTGTGTTCTGTTCGAGGTGCTGAATGACTTCTGGATTCGCATGAGCACGCGTCTGATGCCACTTCTCGGCTGAGGTATTTCGGATGCTTGCTTGAAGTGCAGTGTAACCTTAAAATGCTCCAGAAGATAATGTCCTTGGTAGCGCTAAATATTGCAAAGATTCCTTCCGTGGTAGAAGGGTTGCATGGTTTACGTATTACAGTGTATTCCTTTGCTGATTGCAATGCCCATTGATACGTAGGTTGGCCATGAATATCGGAACCTTTTCTACATGATGGCTATATCATAGCCTTTTGTTTTTTAGATGAATTAGCGGCTAAGGGGATATCCTCTCGTCTCTATCGTTTGTTTTTATTGACTACAAATTCCCTACGCCGATTTTCCTGGCTAAAGCGAGCGTTGAATGGGGTAGGTACCGCCAGTTGCTTCTGGCCCATGGTCCGGAAGGTACAGCAAAGATGGCTCCGGGGTCCCCCGCAAAACCTCTACCACGGTTTACCACTACTTAACTCCCAACGTTTTTGCTATCTTTCAACGTGGACAATCTGCCATTTCCTATGCAACTCCATATCTCCTCGAACAAGAACAAATCATGACGCATCCACGATCGCATCTCGAAGGGAACAATCGAAGAGCAGAGGATGAAAGGCAGATACGTTGCGCTATATGCATCTCCGCAAAACCCGCGCAGTATTTCTTCCAACCTCACGACTCTCCATGTCCGTGCTACACCATAATTCGCCACAATGGTGGTCCCACCTGCAGGGAATGCGCCTGCCACCATTTGGCTACCATCCTTGACAGTTGCGCCGAATCACCGCTTACATGCATGCACTGCGCCCGAGAATTGCCGTCTGACAAAGTAGCCGCTCTCCTCTCGCCTCCACATGCAGCGGCTCGCAACGAACTGCTCTCCCGTCGATATCTGGAGCAACTGCCGGATTTCTCCTACTGCCCGTACCCGGACTGCGCGACGGGTGAGATTCACGACACGACCTGCGACGCCTTCCCGCGGGTACGGTGCCACAACTGCGCGAGACAGCACTGCCAGCCTTGCCGCACGCCGTGGACCGCAGGCCACTCGTGCGCCGAGTGGAGCTCCTCGAAGGAGTCCGAGGACAAGACCATCCGTTCCCTCGACCGCGGCCGCACCAAGCGCTGCCCGCATTGCGGAGTCTTCATCACAAAGATTGTGGGCTGTGACACCATGAAGTGTAAGACTTCTCCGGATCGCGTGAACACTGCCGGGCTATTGCTGACCCAGCGGCGCCATCTCAGGTTCTAGTTGCACCAAGTATTTCTACTGGTCGAAAGCACGCCGTCTCCCACACCCTCCACCGCCACACCGGCGCACTCTTGCCGAGATGTTGTCGAAACCCCTGAGGGCCTTCTTTGCTCGGCTGCGACGACGCGTCAGGGAACGAAAGACCACCACGCCAGCGCCTGGCAGCACACTGGTTCGCTATCCGATTGGGAACTGAAGGGTTCGTCTCGACCCGGATAGAAGGGGGAGCGGCGGCGGAACGTCTTCTGGAAAAGGGATTCGGTGCGTTCGTCGTATGCTCGCAGAACCGCCGTGGCATCATGTTCGGCTGGCGAGGGAGGCTCCAGATTGTACTCAATCTACAGACAAATTTGGTTTCGAGAAGCTTGGTTATGGTTGCGTGCGAGTATCGAGAGCACCTTTTCTCCAAATCTCTTGGTTCTATCTTCTGCCATCACCTGGATAGCACAGGGCTCCCGCTGAGATATTTAATCTACGGTAGACCTCAGTGGGAGAGCATGTGCCATTCCCCCCTTATCCTAAGACCTGGCTGTCTGAGGATCAGGTGGACGTGGCACTTCGAGAACAGTAGCAGCAAATTTTCTGGCAGGTATCTCCCCCTCGAACAGAACATCCAGTTTCCTCAAATGTCCGCTTCTTTGTCTCCGGCAGCCTGGACCAAGCCCACAGTAAGAGAAGCGTAGAGAAGCCAACTGCCGGGAAAGCTACTTTGCCGTGCAGGCTGGCTTCGGATGTATTGAGTGGGTAGGGGGTGATAACAATGTTGACAATGGAGAAGATGTAGAATGAGAGAACAGGTTGTACTAGTTGGTGCGTATTACTGGATCAGAGAGGAATTGTAATACTTGTCAATCCAAGTCTTGTTTCCCATGTGCACTTGACGGTCAATGCTTCACGGCGTAACCCAGAAAGTCAGGCTCAGGATTATGCTCTGGCTTGTCTTTGCAGTTGTGGTACTTTTTCTTTATCCTTATCCTCTACCCGTATGATCTACCACATCCATGCTATATTAAAATTCTGCTATTGAATAACATCGACAGCCCCGCGCTTCTGCCGCATTCTACGGAATAGCAGTGTTGTCGACAACCCATTTCTGGATCTTGCCATAGTTCCTGCACTTGTGATGAGAAGAAAATTCCGCACGCAGACCCATCGGCGCGGTCGGGTCCTCGAACACAAGATATGGAGTCACATCCACATGACACATCATGTGTATGCGTAGCAATTCAATGCAGTGATCTGGCAGGCCACGCGCTCAGCGGTGAGTTCTCTCGGCACGCAAGAAAGGGAGGTCACCTACCTAGATGCATGCGGACCAGATACTCTGGACCATCAAAAGCCACCGGGGTGTAGTTGAATTCCCTCTCGTATACATCACGGTACGTTGCTTGGCGCACGATGTCCTGCAAACGTCGTCTTAGCCGGTGGGTCGTCTGAGTCGTGCCCGCCCGTCCCGGTTGCTTACCAGACAGTGTAGCTGGTGGAATCCCCATAGCATGGCGGCAGCTCCACCCCCGAATTCCTCCGGTGTGCGTTGCCAATTTACCTCTGTGGACCTGTTGAGGAGATACAGCTTGTCGTACGGGACGTTGAATCCGCCGTCTGTAGATCGGAGCCGATGAGAAATAGTTACACGATAGGAGGAGAGGTGGGAATAAGCTGGCTTACAGTCCCATAGCTTGCGCCATTCAGCGTCAAGCTCAGGCGTTGGGTGCCCCCGATACGGAGAGGCTTGGTGGAATATTCCCTTGTAGTCCTCCTCGTGGTATTCCACAGCTCCAAGTGCCGGTGCTGGGACTGAAGTCAGTAACCCTTGATGAAGGTCTGGCGGAGAAGCATCTTACAATATGAGAAAAGCTTAGCCGTGCATTCCGAATCCGTCAATGGGCGAGAGTACGCCAATGCCAAGAGTGCAACAGAAGAGAGAAAGAATGCGAGTTGGGCGATCCACAACAGGTAATGAGGGTTTGACCTGTTCGAGCTCTTTGATGTGTGGAAAAGCGGCTCGTCAATGTCCTCTGACTGTCCTCCATCGCTGCGAGGTTCATCGGGCAGCTGGGAGTATGCAGTCTTTCCTTCTGTAGCAGACACCGCAAAGGGCTTCAAAATGGTTTTCAAAGACATTTGGAAGTTCACACTGGAAAATTGACGAGCAGAGCCGGACTCAAAGGGCAAAAAGATATAAATCGAGCCGACGGAGCTTCGAAGACAGCGCGGAATGCCACTCCCCGACGCCACTCGGGCTTTTGCCGCTTACTTGAACCCCTCCGCATGCGGCCCACTCTGCAATCCTTTCGAATGCGTGTCGGTTGGGCTACCTCCTCAATTCAGAAGTGATCCGCTATCTACAAAACCCCCGTTGCACTCCATTAATAAACAGGGTATCATTCCTTTGCAAAGCGACCCCACGAACAAGCCCCGCAATGACGCTGGCAGGGATTCTTGCCGCGCTGACGGCAGGGGCGGGGTACGCGATGCTTATCTGAAGCTTAAATTTGGGGGCGGGATAGCGTTATCCATGGAACATGCAGCTTCTCGTATTGCTATCGACAGGGGACTCGCTTCAGGCGAGACCTGTGTTACTACCTAACGTCCACGGAGCCAGAGATCAATGCGCGGGCCGATATGCCAACCCAGTTCCAGAGGATTCAGTCCCCGGCGCATATACACGCTACGCCAAACATCATACTCCCCAATCAGGTAAACGCTTTATGGTCCGACATCCACTTCGTTAGTTTATCGAACCGCACGCACTTGTGATGCGAGTGAAAATCGGCCCGCCGCCCCATAGGCGCCGTATCGTCCAACTCGACGAGAAGCGGGGTGACGTCCGGCCGGCACATCAAGCTGAGACGCAGAGTCTCGATGCAATGGTCGACATGCATGCGGTTCTCCCTGTCCGCCATTTGGAGCCCAACGGGGGCCTCATCGTAATGGTCCAGGTAGGTGTACTGTCGGATCAGGTTCTGTTGCGGGTCCGCCGTCAGCGGCGAAGGATTCCTGAAACGATTCCTTACCAAGCAATGCAGTTGGTGGTACACCTCGATCATGGCCGCATATCCGCCTCCCGCCTCGTCCGCTACTCGCATGTACCCTCCGCCACTCTTGGCCGATCGGTTGAGAGAGGGGAGGTCGGCCGCGGGCACGCTGATGCCGCCGACGTTCCAGAGATCCTGCCAGCGCTCCTCGAGTTCCGGGGTGGGCGTGCCGCGGAACGGACTCTGCTGGCTGAATCCGTTCGCGAAGTCGACCTCGTGCATCTCGAGCGCCACCACGGCCGGTGCTGTTTGCGTGTGAACTGGCTGCTCCTCTTTCCCATCTGCCTCTGGGACTTACACCGAACGTTGAGTTGTGCGAAGCATTCTTGATCCGACGGTCTTCGCGAAAGGGCTGCGAAAAGTACCAGGATGGAGCAGAGGAAGATGAGTATGGCCGCTTGGAGCATCAAGGCAGGTGTGGCTCTGCTGCTCGGCCGGTACCAGCTTTTCTTCGGCGTGGCATCGGAATCCAGGAACGGGGCCTCCTCATCATCAATCGATCTCTCGATAGAGACGTTGCTCAGTGGTGAATCCATACTTTTTTCCCGGTGCTCGAGTAGGTTTTTGTTTGGGATGGGATAAGAAGGTTTCGACTTGGAAGCCATCAACCCCGTTCACGTTGACATTGCCGTAAGAGCCTTTCCGGCTACTCTCTCTTATCTTCGACCCTGACCACTTCCACGTCAAGTTTGCCTGGGCCCGGCTCGCGATGCTTGTCCTGTTCGGCACAATCGTGGCGGATTGCGGGCTAAGCCTGTTACTATCGCTCGGGCAGTTTGATAATAAGCACTAATGCACCTGTCCCGTAGAGTACATCAAGGACACAGAACCCGGGACATTATTGTGTCGGTTGGGCAGATCCGCTCGATTACGCCCTACATGTCAAAAAGATCTACATGGCGCCGACCCGGGCCGCAGCCACTTGAAGCCATTGACCGATGCAAGGGCAAGAAGCCGCGTCATGTTGTGCATAGCTTCTGGATCTTTGCATCACGTATCTGAACTTCAACGACATATACCTGCCTTTTCCAGGATTACGACCGAGACATGCTTCGTCTATGACCCTTCCGAGAACGGAGATGCTAAGATACTACTTTAGTCAATGCAACATTGTCAACCATCACGAACACCGCTTGCAGAAGGATCTCTTTGCAGGGTTGGGTCAACCAACGAGAACACTGGGCGATTGCGTTGGGACGGAGCCACCGGACTGAAAGGCGTTAGCTCCCAGGAAAGACGTTACGACGGATCGATTTTGTGATCAGAGACTCGGGCTCAAGCACGACCGGTAAAGCGTCGAAACCGAGACCAGCGGGAAGAGCACATAAATCAATAGGAACCTGCTCTCCACCAGCGCCCCAACCTTTCCCACTCCAGCCTCAAGGACATCTCCCGCGACTTCCATCACACTCAATCATGAAGAGCTTCCTCCAGGTTTTCGCCGCCGCCGCGGCATTCTGCTCGGTCCTGGCCGCCCCTCTCGGTAAGGGAAACCCAATACCCCCACAACCGACTCGCGCCGCTAACCACCGACCCGACCGCACGACAGCCGGCCAGAACGTGAGTTTCCCACAAACGGGGCACCGCGAAGCCCAGCCCAGCCGCGGTCGCTTACCCGCAAACAGGCCGACCTCGCCCGCCGCGCCGACGCCATCATGGCCAAGCACCCCCACCTTTCGGAATTGGTACGTCGATCCCCAGAGCCCACCCCACGGCCAAGCCGCCGTGAGAGAGAGAGAGAGAGAGAGAGAGAGAGAGAGAGAGAACGTGCGCCGGGAAAACTGACGCACAGAGGCGCACGCAGACCAAGCGCTCCGAGTTCGCCGAAGACGCAATCGTCTGGATCGTCCTGGCCTACTCGGACGAAGAGGACCCGGACGCCGCCGCCGCCGCCGCCCCGGCCACCAACACCACCACCACCGTCGCCGCTGCCGAGAAGTCCAAGCGCGACGCCCGCCCCGCGCCGCCGGAGAGCGACGTCATCGTCCTCCTCGTAAGCGCGTACTCGGACGAGGCCGAGGGCGCCGACGACGCTTCCGCCAGCAGCAGCGGCGAGAAGGTGAGAGAGAGAGAGAGAAAAAAACCGGACTGTTCGGGAGGTTCTGACTGTCGAGCGCAGGCTAAGCGCGATGCCCGGCCCGCCGAGCCGGAAAGCGATGTCATCGTTCTCCTCGTGAGCGCCTACTCGGATGAGGTGGAGGGGGGGGATGATGCCAAGGTCAGGCGCGCCAAGCGTGCCGTCGTCGACAAGCTCGCTGCTTGAATCGTGGGGGGGAACCTCCCGGCGTCGGGCTCGCATGGGTACTCCGTCGGGATCGGGATCCGTAGCGGGCTGTTCGTGGCGGCGTTGAATGGAGTGGGCTTTGGGGTCTGGGTTTGTTCATGTCGCGGGAGACGCGGACGGGGCGCGTGAGGGAGGGGGGGAGCAGTTCCTTTGCCCACTGATCGGATCATGACGCAATTTGACTAGATCGCTCGTTAATTGATACTTTTCGCATGACTTCGCTGTGCAGGTTTGGATGAGGCATCGCAATATCAACGCAGCGCTTGCGATGGTTGTTCAGCAGCATGTAGTCGATCCTGGAGGATCGGCCCCCAGACCGGAGCCCCTGGGCGTTAGATGCGCCTTCCTGTTTTGGAATAATGTCCGAGATCCACAGTGCATTAGCGGCGAGGGGTCCGTTTTGCATGGCTGCCAAATGTGTGGTATTTCTCGAGCCCCGCTGTGTCCAAACGATCCATCAAGCTTTGCCCAGCAAGCAAGACTCCCTCCTTGCTTGACCGAAGATGTGGATGACAACAATGCTAACCAAGTTTGGCCGAAGTGAGGACCGAACATACAGTGATCTCGCGTTGCTCTCCAACAAAGACTTTTCAGATGAGCCTGGGGGATTCGAGCATGCTTCCGACAAAGCCCCAGTCCGATGGCGTGAATGCACTCACTCATGGTGGCATTTCTCCTCCATGTTTCTAAACGTCGCTCTCCTCATCACCGTCATTTTGCTCTACGCCAAGGTCCGCCAACTCTCGTCGCCCTTGCCACCTTGGCCCGCAACAGTATACTGTGAGTAGCCCTTCCCAAGTCAGATTTTGCACGCAAAGTGCTCACCGTATCTAAATGGCAGCACCGGCGGATAAGGCCGTTGAGTACGAAACTGTCATATTCAGTAGCAACCTGCGTGCCGACCTGTACGTACCCCTTCGTTGTTGTTCGAGAGGGGTCTCGCTTACCATTCACACAGCAAGATGGAGGGGAAAAACATATACATGGAACTGTCAGATGCGGGAGACGCGGCATGGGAGGATCTGTGCGAAGGTATCTCTCAGCCTCCAGCCCGCCTTTGAATCTCGGACCCAGACCTGACACCATCTCAGAGTACGCCACGTCGGGAATCCCGCCGTCCCAAGCCGAGCTCCTACCATTCCACACGGTTCCCGCACCAAACGCATCAGACAGGTACTTGATCGGGCTGTCGGTGTTCCATCAACTGCACTGTCTGAACCGCGTTCGAATGCTGTTGCACCCGGAGCGGTATCCGTGGGAGCTGGCGCCGAACCTGTCCGCCGACGAGACACGCATCCACGACGATCACTGCGTCGACCTCATCCGCCAGGCGCTCATGTGCAACGCGGACACCAGCCCCATCCACTGGGAGTGGAACGAGAGAATGGGAATGGCTCTTCCGTCACCGGAAACGGCGCATACGTGTAGGAAATGGGAGCGCATCATGGAGTGGGCGGCAGACAACAAGGCTTAGAGGAACCGGAATCAAACATTTGTCAACCGCCGACAGCTCAAGCATGGCGGTGAACGAAGTCTTCATTGTCGAGTGTTTAAATGCACTGCCCAGTTTGGCGAGTTGGGTCCCTGATGACATGTCCGCAATCCTCTCCCGAACACAGCTTGCAATCAAGCACCACCGTAACTGCACAACCAAAAGACGATCGGTACGAGGATGAGTTCTTCAAACGTCGGTGAAGTCGATGGCGGTGATTTCCTCAGAGTCGCGCTTGACGCTCGTGATGTCGATTCCGGAGGTCTCTCCCAGGCCGCGCTTGACACTGGTGATGTCGATGCCGGCAGCTTCTTCCACGTCGCGCTTGACGCTGGTGATGTCAATGCCAGCCGGTTCTCCGGCGTCTCGCTTGACGTCCGTGAAGTCGATGCCGGTGATGTCTTCCGGACGCGGAGCAGGAGCCGCGAGGGCAAGGCTCAGAAAGGAGGAGACGATTGTGAACGTAAAAAACTTCATTGTGATGATGGATTGGCCTCGATGCGTGCTTTGGGAAATGGTTCAAAGTGTAATTGGGACGGTGCTGCTACTTCTCCTTCGCTGAGCCAGTCTCGGATGGTCTTATACCGACAACCTCGCTGGACACACCGCACGAGTGTCTTTGTTCGTGCGTCCGAAAGGGTAAGAAACTCAAACGCATGCCTGAGCGAAATCCGTTCAGCCCGAATCCCACAGTAACCTCGCTATCTGCGTGATGCACATCCCCGAGATCCGCATACCACCGCACGAACCTGCTCCGGATGGTTATTTTCCGCCTTCCTAAATCGTGGTTGATTCGATAATACCCTTACAGTGGCAGCATGTGTCGACAGACATCCACGGCATGTTGTGATCCTTCGTCGGCTCACGGGTTCTCTAGCGAAGCTGACGATGCCAGTTATCTGTGGGGCTGGATCCGTATCAAGATTAACCCTGCTGTTTACCCCGCGCGTAGCCAGCTCCGACGGCGAAAAGCTCTCGCCCGCGTATGCGACCGCGCAGATGTCTCTGGTGATGGTTAAGCGCCAACTCTGCAATAGGCATGAGCGGTGGCGCTTGGAACTAGCCGGAAGAAGCAATAACGGCGCGCCACGGCACTTCCGTGCTATGGAGCAGTATCACTTCTAGGGCTACCGCAAAGATAAGCCAGTTTAAGCATATCGTGCATCGGGAGGATTTCGAAGGATTCGACCGTCGCATTCTCCATGCGACGTGGCTGCAGACCAACACGCATGCCAGCTCTATGCCTGCATTCATGTGCATGACGTTCGTTCAGCTGACATTCAGGCTGAAGTCCATGATACTTTCTTCCAAAATGTCCCTTCCTCCTGATCTGACCTGAACATAGAGTTACACAACAATGTTGACGCGATTTTTAGGCAAGTCTTCCTACCGGGAGGTCGACACAAACGACTTGTGTTTCGAAGCCGACTCTCGACCGAAAATCCATCACCGTTCGAGATTCGGGCCGGCTTGGCCTTGGGTCTGCTCCACATTCATTTTCGGCCTCGGGCTCGCCGCCCTCTTCATTGATGAATACGCCGGCCGCCGGCCGTTTGGCACCTTCGAACATGGATTCAACACCGAGCTGGGCACAGCTACACACGTCATCGGTCTCGAAAAAATCGATTTCACCGGCAACATACGATTCCGACCCAATTCCAATCGGACGGCGTACGAGTCGTACATCTTCCGTCGGCCTGGGACCAAGCAGTACGCCGGGAGTCCCAGCGAAGAGATCGACGGCAATTGGCAGGCGCTGATCCGGGATCGCTACTTCTGGGTGACCGAGGAGGAGGCTGCGAGCATGTGGCCCGACGAGCTGGACGCCCTGTACCACAGGGAGGGCAAGGGATACGTTGCCGGGTAAGCGACGAAGTTGGGATCCGGACTCGCGGCTGACGCGTTACAGCCTGGACGTCCTGCACACCCTCCACTGTGTCGATATGATGAGGATGCTCCTCGATCCGCAGCACTATCCCGAAGCGCTCCGGATGTCTCAGAATCACAACTGTCAGTCGGATCTTCTTCTTGCTGCATTCGTGCTGATATCTCTAGATCACTGCATCGACCATCTGAGACAGTATCTCATGTGCACGGGGGATCTCACTCCTGTCCCGACGAAATGGATCGAGGGTGTTGGACAGCTATACGTGGATTCGGACAGGCCGCATACCTGTCGCAACTTCCAGAACGTCCTTGATTGGGTCAAAACGAGGGAAATCGTCTATAGTATAGATAAGCCGTAGCCATTGAGAAGTTAATTCAGCCTTTACCAGTGCAAGAGCGCTCATCCAGCAGCCGAAGCTCCCACCCAGAGCAGCGTGCAGAAGCTCCGACAACGGCGCTGAGAAGAGATCAAAACCCCTCCGCAACCAACCCACCATAGCCACCCTCCACCAGAGCCACCACGCCCAGATTTCCTTCCCGTTCCCACTCCCTTCCCCAACAATCACCACCCCCCCTGGTCCCTCGCCTTGGCCGCCTCCTCCCTCTCCACCCCCTCCCTCCACGCCCTCAACCCATCCATCACGCTCTCCCACCCCCACCCCCTCAGCCCCCTCCCCACATCCCCCCACCCCCCCTCCATCACCACCCCACAGCTCCCCCACCACACCCCCGCCCAACTCCTCACCCGCGCCAACACCTCTCCCGCCTCCGCCTCCCCGACGTTCCCGCCGTAGACATCCACCACCCGCCCGACCCGCCCCTTCATCCCGCTCGCGAAGCACTCCAGCAAGCCCAGGGCGTCGGCGCTTTTGCGGCGCCAGTCGGCGGCGGCGGCCTCGTCGGGGTCGAGGAAGGTGGAGAGGGGAGGGGTGGTCTGGGAGGAGGGGGTTGTGGCGGCCCAGCGCGCGAGGCGGCCGTGTTGGGCTTCCCATGCGACGAGCAGGTCGTCCCAGTGCCGGTTTAGCGCCCACCAGGCGATGTAGCGGTGTTCGGGGTTCGTCAGCGGCGGCGGGGTCGAGGGGGATGAGGAGGAGGATGACGATGGTGGTGATGCCGTCGTCGATGTCGTAGTCGCGGGGGACGCTGTCGTTGATGTCTGCGTCGTCGTCGTCGTCGTCGTCGACGTCGGGGGAGCGGTGCTGCTGGCGGCGTTGGCGCCGCGCAGGCCGAGCACGACGTACGCGTCGTCCAGCACGCGCAGCGAGCCGAGCGGGACGGCGAAGAAGAGGGCTTGGATGCGGGTCGTGGTGTACGTGTGCCAGGGGACGAGGGGCGGCGGCGGGTTGTTGTGCTTCGAGTTGTTCGACGACGAGGGAGACGAGGTCGTAGTGGTGCTGCCCCAGCCGTACTGCGCGGAGGTCAGGTCGAAGGCGTATTCCTCGGTGCGGCCCGAGGGCAGGGTGAGCACGATGTGATGGGCGTAGTGGTTCAGGATGGGCGGGTCGGGCTTGCAGGGGCCGCCTCCTGGCGGCGAGGACGTCGAGTCGACGAGGTGCACCGTGAGCGGCGGGTTGGACACTGTGCGGACGGAGATTTCGGATATCGTTGTCGAGAGGGCTGTTGGGGACTTTAGCCATACTCAGTAGGTCGTGTCATGAGCGAAAAGAAAGGAGGAGGAGTAACAGAAAGCGAACGAACGACCAAGAGCGAACAAAACGAAATAGAAGCAGAAGGAAGGGAGAAGGAGGGAGAAGGGAGTGAGATCAAACATACGCCCCAACACCCTCTCAATCATCCCCGCCATCACCACCGCCGAGTCCTCGCACATGCAGCTCGTCAGCAACGCCTCCCTCACCATCGCCATCTCCCGCCCGTCCGCCGCCACCAACCTATCGCGCGGGAAGTCGTACAGCCCCATCTCGCACAGCTCCCACGGCGCGTCGTGCGCCTCCATGCCCGGGTCGTGGACGAGCAGCATCCTCTTCCTCCGCCTCTCCCGCCCGTGCGCCTCCCCCGCCTTCCTCTCCTCCCTCGCCCTCACCCTCTCCTTCTTCTTCTTCTTGCCCTTATCCTTCTTGCTCTGCGCCTTCTTCGCTTCCTTGTCCCCCTTCTTCTTGTTGCCCTTCTTGCCCTTCCTCCCCGTCCTCTTCCGGTGCTTGATCGCTCCTGCCGCCGCCTTCGTCTTCTTCTTCTTCTTCGCTGCTGCTGCTGCGCCGAAGCCGCTCTCGTCGCTGTCGCCGTCCTCGGCTTTGGCGGGCACCAGCACCGGAATGAGCGGTTGGTCGTACGTCTGCTCGCGCCAGATGTAGTACGCGTCCTTCAAGAAGACGGCGGCGCGGAAGAAGGCGGTGCGCAAACGGTCGTCCTCCGCGGCTTCCGCATCTGGATCATCAACCTCGTCGTCATCGTCATTGTCATCGTCATCGTCATTGTCATCGTCATCGTCATCGTCATCGTCATCGTCGTCGGGGTCGGGGTCGCGGTTGCCGTTTTCAGCGGCGGCGGCGGCGGTCGGAGGAAGGATGCCGCCGGTACCTGCAGGTGACGAGGCGGCCGACTGGGTCACGTCGTGCGGATGCTCCGGTGACGAGGATGGTGGTGACGCGGTGGTTGACCATGGCGGCGACGATGGCGGCGGCGCGACGAGACCGTCGTCGTCGTCGTCGATGCTGGTGGCGAGGGAGCGGCGCGCGACGGCGGCGATGAGTCTCACCGGGTCGTCGCTGCGGCGGCGGCGGCGGTAGCGGTGGCTGCTCTCGCCCATGGTGGCGGGTTGGTTTGTCGAGCTGGGGTTGTGCGAAGGAGCGGAGCGGAGCGGATGGGCAAGGCGAGAAGAAAAGAAAGAGTCACGAGAAGGGAGAAAAACGGACGGAAGGTATGGGCTCGGGCGCGCGAACGCGACGGTAAACAACGCGCATTGCCATTGTGATATGAGCGCGACGGCCAAGTGACAGAAACGCGCGCGGTGGGCGGCCGCCGAACCGACTTCCATCCACCCTACGGCCAAACTTCACTTTCACCCCACGACCGAGTTCCTCACCCCACGACCAAGTTCCTCACCCGATACCAGAGAGACCTCTCTTTCACCTCCTCCACCTCCGTCTCCGCAACCAGATCTTCGCGGCGCCCGGTGTAGATGTCCATCTCTTCCAGCTTCACGAACTCCGTCTTCTTCCAGAACTTGTAGACGACGACGAGCAGGATGAACACGGGAATCAAAATGTAGTTGATGACGAAGTCCTGCGCGCTGAACGGATTCAGGAAAGCCGTGTAACCTAGAAGGGAAAAGAAACTGTCAGCAAACACTTGACTTCACCCGGCTGGGGGACTTCCGCAACTCACCTTGGAAGAAGATCAAGAAAACATTAGCGGCCAAGCATGCGTACGTGCCGTACGGATACCACAGCGCCTTGAACGGCAGATCCTCCACGCTCTGCCCCTGCGCCTTCATCGCCTGCCGGAAGCGAATGTGCACCCACTCAATCACCGCCCAAACAATGAACGTCGCGACGCCCGACAGCGTGATCAGCGCCTCGTACAACACGCCCGCGTTCGACGACTGCGACAGGAACGCGATGCACGCGCAAAAGTTGGAAAACAGCAGCGCCGCCCACGGCACGCCCGCCTTGTTCGTCACGCCCATCCACCGGGGCGCCATTTCCGACTGCGCCATGTGGATGATGGTGCGCGACGCGACGTACAGCGCCGAGTTGCCCGCGCTGATGACGGAGACGACGATGAGCCCGTTGATCAGGTGCGCGGCGGGCGCGATGTTGGCGTCGGCGAGCGAGATGGTGAGCGGGGACGACGCCGTCTTGGACCCCTTGCCGATGAGGCGCGAGTCGTCCGACGGGATGAGGATGCCGATGAAGAACATCATGCCGATGTAGAAGATCAGGATGCGCCAGAAGACCTGGCTGATGGCGCGGGGGACGGCCTTGCGGGGATTGGACGATTCGCCGGCGGTGATGCCGACCCTTGGGGGGCAGGGTTAGCCTTGGTGTTGGCGGAGGCAGCGAGGATGGGATGGGATGGGACTCACATTTCCGTACCGGCGTACAGAGTGCCGGCGATGACGAATGTCCTCGCAACGCCGTTGATGCCGTCGGCGAAGGCGCCGGGGTCCTCCCAGTACTTGAAGCCGATCTTCTGCGGGCCAATGCCACCGGAGGAGATGCAGATGGCAAGGATGAAGAAGATGGATATGGAGATAACCTTGATCCTACGAAGTCTTTAGCAAAAGATGTATTCCTCACAGACGGCAAAACTTACAAGGACAGCCAGTACTCGACCTCACCGTATGCTAACACCCCCAGCATGCTCAACGAGATGAAGAGAGCCCAGAAGATCAATATCCATGCCCACTGCGGCACGACGTCGGTCCAGTACATGACCACAAGAGAGATGGCATTGTACTCGTTCGCCAAAACCTACCCAGCGGCGATCGGTCAGCACAGACCCAGAAAAGAAAGTCAGGAGATGATCCCACTTACGGTAACCCACAAATACCAGTACGCCCAGCCCAAGGCAAAAGCAAGCGCAGGATCGATGAAGCGGCCAGCGTAGTCGGTGAAGGAGCCGGTGACGGGAATCAGCGTGGCCAGTTCTCCGAGGGATTGCCTGTGCGGAGGTTAGTTTGGCAGAGGCGAAACGGTTCCCCGTGGGGAAGGAGGAATCTCTTACATAACGAAAAAGACGATGATTCCGACGAGCGAGAAACTGATCAGGATGCCAGCAGGACCGGCGAGACGGAGAGCATTTCCAGAGCCGACGAGCAGACCGGGACCGATGATGCCTGAACTAGTGCGTCAGATATGGCTGTTGAGAGGGAAGGAATTCTCACCTCCGATGGCAATCATCTGCAGATGCCTGGACTTGAGGGCGCGCTTGAGGCCGGTAGCCTCGACGCCGTTGGGCAACGGCTGATGCTCATCGCCGAAGCGGGCCTCGGCGTCGACGAAGATGCCATCGCTCTTCTTCTGCCCGTCGTCGTAGTCGGCCATGCTGCCAGCGCGCGGTGGATGAGGGGATTCGGTGAGATGGAGATTGTTCTGCAAGCAGAAAGCCGCGCGCAAAAGAACCTATAAAGGCCTGGCGGTACTGGGCGCAAATAGCCAGACAAATTGTTGTTACCTCACGGCGGACTTCTGGGCACTTGGCGGGGGGACATGGCCCTTGTCGCGCAAGAGAGGCGGCGATAGCGCAATGGCGTGCTTGGACACGGCGATTGGCCCGTCGCCATCTTGGCAGCGAAGCCATTCCAAGCCCGTCAAGCTTCGCTCACGCATGCTGTTGAGGGTAGGGCTGAACTTTCTGCGCTCCGGTTGCGTCGTCGAGCACGCCATTCCACGAGGACGGTTGGTGGTCGCTAGAACCTTGGGGTGGCTTCTGGATCCGGCCGTCGCGTGCCTGGCCGTCCCTTCCCTTTTTCCTTTTTTATTTTTATTTATTTTTTTCCCACGCACGCACCTACTTACTACTTACCCCCGCACGGCGCGACTGCGGTTTCACTGACCCCCGGACTCACGACTCTTGCTGGTATGGATGAAGGAAGAATCCATGCTTCGCCGCCGATGACGCCCTGGACCGGCTTGGCATGCAGTTATCACGGCGGAAGGAACGTGTTTCTAGAATGCCCAGCCTTGGCAGCCCATGCTTGCGACGTCGCCGACGGGCTTGGGGGGGACTCGTGGGATTTGATAGCGTCGCGCTTCTCTTACCGTTCGATCCTACGGCCGCTTCGGATTCTCTCCGTCTTGGAAACATTGCCAACTGAAAAAGGCAAAAATAAACGCAAGTTTGTAGAGTCAATAGGTAATGAAAACCGTTCATTAGGGGCGTTAAGCATCGCCGGGAAACCGCGGCGCGGAAACATCGAATACGGCGGCGGACCCGTCTTAGTCAAGCAAAAAAGAAAGACCACAACACGCCACAGGGCGCAGAAGAAACAACTTCAATCAATCTCCAACCATTCGTGACAAACTTGCAATTCGTGAGTGTTATATATGAACGTCAATATATATACACTTCCCGTAGGGGCGTGAATGAGAAAAGCAGAACCGGATGCAAATATTCTTCGCATCTCACAGAAAGCCATCAACGCCATGTGCTGATCAATCCTGTCAGGTATTCCCTTATACACCAGAGCGGGCCCCATACCGGTGCGAGGAAAAGCCGAAGAATAAAACAAAGCTCGAAGGGAGAACGTAGAGACACGTGTTGCTACCATGCAATATCCTCAAAAGCGGTCCGGAGCACCTCCGTCCTGGTCTTTTGCATCTCGGGTGCTCCGCTGCCCACGTGATCTAATATTTCAATCACCTTGTGGATGTCGTGTTTCGCCGCGACCAGCAGCGGCTCCTCGATCGGCGCTTTGGTTTGCCGTTGATACGGTGAGTCTTCTTGTTGTTGAATTACAAGGAGGCGCGCCATCATGAGCTGGTAAACTTCGTTAGACAACCTTCACTGCTAAGTAAGAGGGAGGGAGTCCATACTGCTTCTTCAAAGGCACGGTGTTGAAATACCCACCACACTCCCGCGTCAACCCTCAGATACTCCCACAGGTCGACGAAGGCGCTGATAGCAAGTCTTGCCGACTCCAACGCTCCACGAACGTCGCATTTGACCCCACATGGCTCGTTTTCGTCGGCCAGCAGGAGCATGACGCAGTGGTGATAGTTGCTGCGGAAGAACAGCATCTGCTTCGCAAGGCGCTGATTCGAAGCAACAAACTCTTCGGTGATTTCCTGTGACATGCTGGGTGGAATGTTGGCATGCAGAGATCGGAAAGATGTAAGCAGGTTGCTCTTTTCTCGAGGCGAGTTCGTCAGTGGTCGGCTCAGCGATCTCGGGATACAGATATTCCGCTGCACCAGGTTCGCAAGCCTCCACATGGTGCGGATGTAGTTGCGATCTGCTAGCTCGTGCGGGAGTAGGCTGGTCGGCGGAGGTGCGATATTGCTTATCCTCATCGGATTCGGTAGAGATTCTGGTGTGTTCCGAGGATTGCTTCCGTTGTCGTGTTCCCCTTCCGGTTCGTCCGTTAACGAATCTACGTGCACATCCGAGATCGTGGCGGTTGGTGGCAGCTTCAGTAGGACAGTCAGGAAAGTGTCTTGGAACAACACCGCTTGCCAGACTTTCCGCCGCTGCTGCTTCTCAAGTGCTGATGCTCGTGGCACGATGAGCTCAGGGTCGCGATTGAGACCCATTGCATATGCCTGGCGCATCAGGACTCCGCCAAAAGACCATGCGTCAGAGGCGTGGTTGTTGTTCATAAGGAAGTAGTTGATCAGAACCATGGCCTGGATCGTCCGGAGAGATATGCGGCTAAGATATCCCGAGATTCGGAGAGCCTGGTGGGCCGCCGACACGTAGAACTCGGCTATCTGGGCGCGCTCCTGCAGGTCTGGCATCTGGATAAACTGCGTGCCCATGGCATAGACGACGAAGTGCAGTCCTAGAAGAGCCGAGTCTGCCTGGCACTTGTCTTCGTGAGAAAGCGACCAGAAACGCTCGTAATCGGCGTCGAACTTGGGTCGGTGTATCATGGGATAGACCGGGTCGACCGCCTCGAAGTACTTTGCGACCAGGATGTCTGCCTGTTCCCTACGAGGTAACACGCCTATGACTTCTTGCAGGCCTCCACGCATGGTCCTGCACGGTGGTTGTTAGTAGCGAGTCCAAGGGGCGAGGATGGAAAGTAGTACCAGTAGTTGGAGAAGGGGTGCTCGGAACCCAAACCGAAGACCAACGACGGGGTGTGCTTGGTGTAGGGTACATTGGACAGGAGCTGATGAACTGATGAGGAAGTGGAGGAGGTTGACTGGCTGCGATACTGTTGCGGGCGGGGGCAACCCTGATGCTCATGCAGTTCGGTCAGCCCCAGCAGATCATTTGCCGGATGATGGGAGTAGATCCAGAATCCATAATCCTGATGCATGACAGCTTCGAAGGAGCGAAGCGTATAAGGAAATAGGAAATGGGAGAGCGGCCGGCTCGAGGCATGCTTGCAACACCCATGAGCACGTGATCATCTTCGCACTGAAGGCTTGGGCACACTGGGAGACGGCGCGCTGGGAGACGCTGAAGCGGTACAGAGCGGCGCAGACTTACCTCTGACGACGACGCCGAGGGCGTCACGACGCCCAGCTGGGCCTGTTCCATGGCCTTCTTGCGGGCCTTGCTGGTGGCGCGGCCGCCATTGCGCCTTTGGGAGAGCGAGCAGTCAGCGGGCGAGTCACGAAGCGAAGCGACGGCGGACCTACTCAGCGGAGGCGATGAGATTGGCGACCTCGGAATAGCGGCACTCTGACTGGCGCTTGATGCAGGCCAGGCAGTGGGGGCGGCCGCGGTCGCACTGGAGGGGTTGTCAGCGCGGGGCCGTGGCACTGGGGCGCTGTTGGCGAGGGGCACCTTGGTCTTGCGCTCAACGCAGCAGTCGCAGCTCAGGGTCGGCTTGTTGCGCTTTTGCTTCTTGCGCGGCGGGTGATCCTGAGGGTTCCCGTCGGCGGAGGGCGAGGCGGTGGGGGTCAGGTCGGGGGCGCTGGTCGCGGAGGGCGGGGGCGGATGGGCTTGGTCTTGGTCTTGGTCTTGGTCTTGATGGTGGTGGTGCTGCTGGTCCATCGCGTGGGGCGTGGGCTGCGGCGCGAGGTCAGCAGCGGAAAGGGCGGCGGGTTGAGCCGCATCCGCCGACGTGGCCATGGCTCCTCCTGTCACCGTGAGGATCTCCGCTCGCGCTGCATGGGTGTGAGACTCTGGGGACTGCTGCGCCTGGGCTGGAGAGGGTCCGCCCGGGAATAAAAGCAAAGGGAGCGACGCAGCTGCGCGGATGCGGAGGATCGGGCGCCACACCAGGCCTGCACCCTAGGAGCCCGGCCTTTCTTCAATTGGTCGCCAAACCTCGCGCAGGATCAGCGCCGTCGGAGCTGCGCGCTGCGGCTAGCGCCGAGACCCAGATCGATCCCGTCCTGACCGGATCGACTCCATCCCCCATCACACCACAAAGACACGTACCAGTAAACTCATGACTGACACTGACACTGACAGCCCGCGCCGCGACGCCGGGAAGCAGCGGCGTACATGCCTATGGTATCCGGGTGCTCAACACCACACTGCATGAACGCTCTGGAATCACAGGCACGGCTCCACTTTGCGCTCATGCACGCGAACCGCCACTGGCCATCGTCGCCGCTGCATGCCCTGTAACTCGTTTAAGAATCGACGTGATTGGAGCCCCAATAACAAAATTTTCTACTCGACGCACAGCCACGCCTATATTCTTCATCCCCTATAGCCAAATGCGGCGCGAGCCCCACCCATGGTTCTTACACTAAGCGCCGAGATTAGGTGTCGAGTCTCGACAAGCAACGACACGTGAAACTCACACCTGGTGCTTAATAATAATGTTCTGGCTGCCGGTAGCTGTCCACCCTTCTTTTGCCAATCAACCCTAAACTCGATGTGTAGTGTGAGGGGGAGACGACGGTTGACGCGTTTCTTCACATGTCATGAGAGAAATACATAGATACGACGACAGATCAGCCGTGACGAATCCGCAGACGTGGAATTCTGGCCTGGGTGCCTGGTCACAATCGATAAGGTTTGCGCTAGTCCTTATCGGACTCTTGCGCGTCATCACCGAGCTCCAGCTTAGGTTCTCCCTCCCAAGCTCCATCTGGCAACTCACTCCCGCGAGACATTCTTTCCTTGAGCTCTGCTTCAGTGATTCAACTTCTCGATTGAAGCCTGTTGCCACGTGCATCACCCCTCACACCGCCCTCACTTGCAGCGACTCTGCCCGAGCCTGCAGCTCCGGTATCGCAGCTAGACCTCGACAGCTGCCCATTATGCGCCCAACAACCCTCGCCGCATCTCTCGCCCTCCTTTCCACCTCCACCGCCCTCCCAGCGACCACCTCCGATCCCCTCCCGCTCGTAATATGGCACGGCCTGGGCGACAACTACCTGGCTGAGGGCCTGCAGGAGGTCGGCGAGCTGGCCGAGAAGGTGCACCCGGGCACCTTCGTCTACAACGTGCGGCTCGACAACGACGCCGGCAGCGACCGCACCGCCACCTTCTTCGGCAACGTGACGGTGCAGCTGGAGCAGGTGTGCGCCGACCTGGCCGCGCACCCCATCCTGTCGTCGGCGCCGGCCATCGACGCCCTCGGCTTCTCGCAGGGCGGCCAGTTCCTGCGCGGCTACATCGAGCGCTGCAACAACCCGCCCGTGCGCAGCCTGGTGACGTTCGGCAGCCAGCACAACGGCATCGCCAAGTTCCAGGCCTGCGGCCCGACCGACTGGCTGTGCAAGGGCGCCATGGGCCTGCTGCGCTCCAACGCCTGGAGCGGCTTCATCCAGAACCGCGTCGTCCCCGCCCAGTACTACCGCGAGCTCAACGAGACCACCGGCCTCGGGTCGGACGCTTACCTCGAGCACTCCAACTTCCTCGCCGACATCAACAACGAGCGCGCGCTCAAGAACGAGACGTATAAGAAGAACTTGGCGAGTCTGGAGAAGTTCGTCATGTTCGTCTTCGCCGACGATACGACGGTCATACCCAAGGAGACGGGCTGGTTCGCCGAGGTCAATGCGACGTCGGAGGAGGTCACGAAGCTCCGGGATAGGACGATCTACAAGGAGGACTGGATCGGGCTGAAGCAGCTCGATGAGAAGGGTGCCTTGGTCTTCAAGAACACTCCCGGCGAGCACATGCGCTTGGATGAGGATGATTTGGAGCACGCTTTCCGCAAATACTTTGGACCAGTGAGCAAGAAGTCGACCTTCCAGGAGGTGCTGGGAGAATGGGAGCTGTAAAGAAGTATAACCATGGATACATATAATATACCTAAAAGTTACGTTTTATGCCTTGTCCTGAAGCCCTTCATTCTCATTGAAAGGAAACGGATGGAAATACGAATTTAACAGACATGACAAACCTCCGGCTGAGTTTCCTTCCAGCCTCGCCAAGCGATCGACCAGTAAATTGACCAAATTGACGTGGCACAAATCAGGCGCAGCAAGGCACAGCCGCTTGGTGACCCACTGCTTACTGAGTACACAGTATATCCAGCCTTTCTCCTGCAGAATCGTTTCTTTTCCTTCTCACCCTCGTATAAGGACAATGTTGGATCCTTTCGCAGCTATCAGCTTTGCCGGCAATATTCTACAGTTCATCGAATTCGCAACAAAACTTGTTAGGGAGGGCAAAGAGGTCTATCACTCAGCCAATGGCGCAATCCAAGAGCATGTCGACTTAGAATTGATCACGCTCGACTTGAAACAACTCACCGACCCGCTGACGCCTCCCTATCGTTACTCACCAAAAGGGACCTCGCACAATGACAAGCGTCTTTGTGAACTGGCTGCAGCCTGTCAAAGAACCTCCGAGGAGCTTCTACAACTATTACAAGAGCTCAAGTTCCCACAAACTGCTCGTCATCTGAAGCTGGAGTCTATACGTATCGCATTACGCACATCCCTGGAACGAAAGCAGATCGACGAGCTTCGAGGCCGCCTGGATTCCTTCAGAAACACCCTGAACACGCACTTCTTAGAGCAGCTCCGGTGAGATTCTCATTAGTACAATCCTCCATCTTCAACGAATACTAACTTCATTCAGCAACCAAGAATCAGGGATTGCCAAGATGGTCCGAGAAGTTTGCAACGAAAGCAGAAACCTCCAAATTCACACAGCAAAAGCTCTTGAGAGGACTAGGATTGAAATCATCAAAGACATCAGCGAGATGAATGAGCGGAATCAACCCCATGGTCTCTTCATGACCGCAATCATGATGGCCGAGTTCGGAGAGGCAGGGACGCGAGCGCTGAAAGAGCAAACAATACTCCGAAGCCTCCACTTTGCGACCATCAAAGTCCGATTTGAGGACGTAAAGCCCGCCCATGCCAAGACTTTCGAGTGGGCATATCACGACAACAAAATATACTTGAAGCAATGGCTTGAAGCTGAAACCGGCATTTTCTGGGTGACAGGCAAGGCTGGCTCCGGCAAATCCACGTTCATGAAATTTCTGTTCCATCGTCAGGAAACAAGGATTGGCCCTGAAATGGTGGGCGAAGCCGAAAAGAGTCATCGTTGCCTCATACTTTTTCTGGAATGGCGGCTACCGAGAGCAAAAGTCCCAAGAAGGGCTCCTCCGGACTTTACTTTTCAAGGTCCTCCAGCAAGCGCCCGAGCTGATTCCGACGGTATGCCCAGAGCGTTGGAACGACATCAACGAGCGTGAGAACGTTTGGACTCTCAGTGAGCTCTCGGGCGTATTCCAAACACTTGGACAACAGGCGTCGCTCCCTGTCAAACTGTGTCTCTTCGTGGATGGCTTAGACGAGTTTGAGCCCAGTGTCAAAAACGGAGATCACAAGGATCTACTGCAGGTCCTCAAGAATATCGCTGTCTCGTCAGATATCAAGCTCTGTCTGTCATCACGTCCATGGCCATTTGTGCTAAGCGAGCTTTCTCGGGCCGAAAGGGAGCTTTACATGCAGGATCTCACCGTCAATGATATGCGGATGTATGTACAAGATATGCTTGAGAGCCAACAAGACTTCAGAAGCCTCCGGATGCGAGAGCCTGAGTGCGTGCGGCTCATCTCGGAGATCTCTGCCAGGGCTCAAGGTGTTTTCCTCTGGGTCTACCTCGTCACGCGGTCTCTTCTCAAGGGGCTTGAGGGTCGGGACACCACAGCGGAGCTTCAAAAACGCCTGGACGCCTTGCCAGAAGGCCTCGAGGGGTTATTTGAACGAGCAATTCGTTCAATCGAGCCGGCATACCAAGCTCAATCCGCAAGGATCCTGCGAACAGCGGTTGCCGCTCATGAGCCTTTATCCGTCCTGACTTACCACTTCCTGGAAGTTGAAAGCGGGAACAGCGAGTACGCCATGGAAGAAAACGTTGACCTACCCAAGGATCAGAAAAGCTTATGCGAAAGGATGAGAAGAAGACTGCATGCACGCTCGAAGGACCTTCTTGAGGTCAGTCGAGTGAACCTCGTAGAGACAGTTCGAACTGTCAAGGTCAACTTTCTCCATCGTACTGTCAAAGAGTTCCTCGAAGGCTCGCCCGATGTGGCCGCCATGCTTCAAGCAAGAACGACAGGGTTTGACCCACGGACTACGCTGTGCAAGTCCTTCCTCGCTCAAATCAAGACACTTCCCAAAGCATTCTCTCCTACGGACTATTTCCCACTGGTAGACGACCTACTGTACTATGCCCGTGAGGCAGAGATCTACAACCGCGCTACTCAAGCTGACATTCTTGATGAGCTTGACAGATGCTTGAAGAAACGTACCGTCCACATGAAAGAACACTGGACGAGCTTTCGCCCTCATGATGGGCACTCAAGCAACCACAACCCGTGTGATTTTCTAGGGTTCGCTATCCAAGCAAGGCAGAATCTCTACGTAAAGGAAAAGCTGTCCGAAGACCGGTCGCTACTGAGTTCCAAGACGGGTCGGCCGTGTCTCGACCACGCCCTGCGCCCCACGTTCACGGTCCACTCCACCCTGCCCCATTATTGCGGGTTTGCGGATCCCGACATGGTGCGCATGCTCCTGGACCTCGGCGCGGATCCAAACTTGCCTTCGACGAGCCAAGGAAACCTCACGCCTTGGGTGATGTTTTTGATGTTCTTTGAACGCGAACAAGACGGATTTGCGCCCTCCAAGGATTCCGGAAAGCCGCGTCTGAGCGTGAAAACTCTCGTGAAGGTGGTTGACTTATTACTGAAGCATGGAGCAGACCCTGCACCCGAATACGACATGCCCGTTACCAACAACGGGACTACGGTTCAGAAGAAGCTATCCGCCGCAGGCGTGCTGGGGAAGATTCTGTCGGCAGACGATGTACTCCGGCTTCTGGGTGCAACGGAGGAGCCTGAGCTTCCGCCTCCACGCGGAGGTCTGACTCTGAAATTTTCCAAGCTTCGGAAATCGTTACGTCTGCGCATGAAGATATAATGTACAACAAGCGACCCCTTCCTTCGTTACGATGCTCCTTTTTCTGACACTACAAGTTGGGTACCGGGCTTTTCATGTAATGTGCTTCACATTTCCTTTTATTCAAATTGTCTTTCGTAGACCAATCAATTGTACTTCACCATCGTAGGACAATAGAAGATCTTGTAGCTCTCTAGCATCTTCATTCATAGAGACTTCAGACCAGTACAGAAGCAGTAGATCCTCCGCGAGTTGTTGGGAGCTTGGGAGATGTTAAGTGGACTGCCATTTGTCAGCATATTGCACCAGATATTAGCTCAATCCTGCATGATGCCCACGAGACACTTGACGATTCACAGCTACATTCGAAGCTCGGGGATTCAATACCTTGACATCAATTGGTGTCTTGCAGGCCTTCATGCAGCCACTAAAGCTATGACTCTTTACCTCGGCCCCGACTCGGCAGCCATGGGCTCAGGGTCCGAGGGTCAGATCGATGTGGGGTTGATACCGAACCCCACGTAGACCATGCAACTCCCCTCCATCCGGAACGATTATTATTATTCATTGCCGACGACTAATCATCTAGCTTCCTCTCCCGAGCCTAGGTATATATCACCCACCACCATCCCAATCGAACCGGCGCCCAAACAATCCTTTCTCCGTTCCTCGGACCTCCAACAAACATCCCCACCAGTCAACCCCGCATCCAGCCACGCAAACCAACCCAAACCACACACAACCCAGAAAAAGAAACCAAGTCCAAACGCCCCTCCCCTCCCCCATCACAAAAATGCCCACCGCCATCGCCATCCGCAAAGTCGACGGCAAACCCGGCACCGTCTACTACCCCCTCGACAAAATCTCGCTTCCCCCGCAAACCCCCACCTCCCCCACCCACATCACCGTCCGCATCGCCGCCGCCGCCCTCAACCACCGCGACCTCTTCATCCGCCAGCACCTCTACCCGGGCACGACCTTCGCGGTGCCCCTCCTCGCCGACGGCGTCGGGACCGTCACGGCCGCGGGCCCCGCACCCTCCGCGCAAGCGTGGCTGGGCAAGCGCGTCGTGCTCAACCCGGGCACGGGCTGGGCGAAGGATCCCGCGGGACCGGAGGATCCGAGGGGCTACGCGATCCTCGGCGGGACGAAGGCGAATCCGGTGGGCACGCTGTGCGAGGAGGTGTGCGTGCGGGCGGGGGAGGTGGAGGCGGCGCCGGGGCATTTGGCGGATGCGGAGGCGGCGGCGCTGCCGTTGACGGGGTTGACGGCGTGGCGGGCGGTGGTGGCGAAGGCGGGGATCGGGGAGGGGGAGGGGGCGGGGAAGAACGTGCTCGTGACGGGGATTGGGGGCGGGGTCGCGTTGATGGCGTTGTTGTTTGCGGCGGGGATGGGGGCGAGGGTGTGGGTGAGCAGTGGGAGTGGGGAGAAGATTGAGAAGGCGAAGGCGCTGGGGGCGGCGGGGGGCGTGAATTATAGGGAGGAGGGGTGGGAGAAGAAGCTGCAGGGGTTGCTGGGGGAGGGCGGGAAGTTGGATGCGATTATCGATGGCGCGGGAGGGGATGTGGTGGAGAAGGGGGTGAAGCTGCTGAAGGTGAGTGGTGCTGGAAACGGTTCTGGGGAGTGGTTGCTGACGAGTGATGTGTGTAGAATGGCGGCGTCATCGTGTCCTACGGCATGACACTCGGTCCCAAGATGCCCTTCCTCATGAGCGCCGTGCTCAAGAATATCGAGCTCAAGGGCTCGACGATGGGCTCGCGTCTCGAGTTCAAGCAGATGATCGACTTCGTCAACGAGAAGAAGCTCAAGCCCGTCGTCTCGCGCGTCGTGTCCGGCATCGACAACATCGAGGCTATTGATGGGCTGTTTGAGGACATGAAGAAGGGTAGTCAATTTGGAAAGCTGGTCATAGAGATTGCGAAGGGAGGCGAGAGCAGTAAGTTGTAAACGGGGTGGTGGGAATGTGGATATACGCTCATGAGTAATGATAGAATGAAACCGATATGCAGAGGCCAATGGAAAGACTAGATACAAAGGATGTGTTAAAGCATCATGCTTTCAGTTGCTTCTTCGTGTAAGCCGTTCACAATTACATCCCAGTGTCGTTTCTCCCGTGCAACTTCTATTCTGTGCAGGATGAGCATGTATATTCCCAACGCTGCTAGTACGGTGAGCGTCAGGGGGATGCTGATGGCCCAGTATTTCCAAAAGTCTTTTGCCTTCCACTCGATCATCGGCATGGCGACGATAGTCTACATTAAACTACATGTTAGTTATCATCTCACCGCTGTTGGTGGAACAGTCCTCATGGCAGCAGCGCTCACTTACAGCTACGCAGGTTGCTGGCAAGAAAAGGGTTGTAAGTACAGCGATGAACTTCATCGAAGAGCTGTCTCGCTTAGCAGCTTTAGCAACCTGTATAGATCGTGTAGTCATCCGCTTGGATTGCTGCAGCATTTCCACGTTGTACTTGCTATCCCTTTGCGCATACATGGTGAATATCTGCAGACCGTTAGTTTGAGTGTGTTTACTTTGATTAGTATTGAGTCGCTTCTTTTCTACGAGTACGAAAGTCCAAAGATACATGGACAAAAGGAACTTACCGCTTGTGTCTCATCATCCATACTTTTGGTCATGGACTTGACGGCCGACGCTAGTTGAATCTCTTCTTGTTCGAAGGACTTCAACTGATCTTCGAGCTCTTGTCCAATGCCAAGGATCTCCTCTTTTGTTGCCTCATCCATACTCGATTTGGACAACATATCCCGCACACCATGGATTCCTTGGATGCATGGCTCGATGAGATTGGTTGATGCCATATCGAGGTCTGAGAGTAACTTGTTCGCCTTTCTCTTAATTTTCAAGGCGTAGTTGATTGACCTGAATGATTTGATAACGAAGTTATCACCCCATGACCTTTGGGCGCTATCATGGCCCTCAGCTCCTGAGAACATGGATCTTTGGTGGCCAAGCCGGGAGCTCGCACTTTGGAACATCTCAAGTTGGTCGTAGGCGATGGTGGCTGGGATGAGCATTGGGTGGAGAACATTGCCACCCAGCTCTCGGAGTTGGTAGATGAAAGACTCGATGGTTTCCCATGAAGGCAAACGGCAGATTCCGGAAATGACGTTAGTGTTTGCGTTGTAGGAGAACACGAATGTGATCAAATCCTCCTCATCTCTCTTCACGTCTCCGTAGAAGGTTCGCATGGCCCAGCCTGTTGTGGTAACCATCAGCACCCACAGTCCCCAATCTCTGTTATCGCAAGCGCGGCCTTACAACAAGTGTCAGGATGATTTGAACTACAGCGATGAGAGGACATTGCGCGTCCAAAGGCGGTGGACATCCTCAACCACGTGCCGACGGCAGGCAGAAGACAAAGGTGCTCCGCGGCGCGCTCGAACTCGGTACCGTTCGCGAAAGGAAGAGATATGTCGTCGCCTTCATATGTGTAGAGTCTTGTCAAGATTAGTCGATGCGGATCGTGCGATACTAGCACCACTAACATCAATTGAAGTCCCCCTTTGATGTCTGAAGGAAGCCCTATGGCCAGCTTTTGGCGGAGCTCGTAGGGCTCCATCGTTTCATCTTGGACAGCTTGTTTTCCGGTTTTGGACTGCAGGATTCGCAGGTACCTGACAGGACGAGGGATGAAGTTGCTGGGATTCCGCAGCCCAAAGTGATATCTATCGGGTAGTACCATATCTGAGCTCTGGCCGAGAGCGGATGTGGGGCTTCCGTTCCCTTTAAGGCCGGATCAAGATCACAACCCACCCCTCATTCCCAATCGAAGGCTACATTGAGAACGTGCTACAGAGGTGGTATCGGCTAAACACGTGTGATCAAACAAAAGTAGTGCAACATTGATACTGAAGCGTGAGGAAACGTGGTCACCGGGAAGACACAGGAAGGACCGTGCTATTGCGGCATTGACCATGATAAGCAACCGTGGTTGGGGCCAGCACATGAACCGAAAGTGAATCGAACTCGAGGAAAGAGGGCGAGAGGAGGGGGGACAAGAAGACTAGTCCGCATTTGGAAGTGTAATGGTGCCAAGGCGCTAAGACGCGTCGCGCGGACTGCTCTTCGCCTGACGACGCGTCGCGCGTGCCGGTCGCTCGCGCAAAACATGTCGTCCGCCCGCTGAGATCCATCACCAACACCACACACCACCCCGCTCGCGTACGTCGTTCAGGTGCTGCACCCGCCCCTCTTTTCTCTCAGATTCCATTGCAGCCCATACATCCAAACCTTACCGCACAATGGACGGCATTGCGCTGAGGGACGAGGCGGTGCGCGACCGCATCAGAGCCGCCGAGGAATTCTTGGATCCTAACGATCCCCGCGCACGAACCTACCGCGCCGATGTCATTCTCATGCTGAACCGCAGCTTGAGAAGATTGATCGTCAGCTTGGATGAGATCAGAGCACACAACAGAGAGATGGCCGATGGGTGAGTCCAGCAGCGCTGGCCACAACTAGACACTGTTACTGACTTTGGCAGTCTCCTCAACCAGCCCCACGACTGGACCTTCGCCTTCGACAATGCTTTGAAAAACATTGTCGCCGCCTTGCCCAACCGCCCTTCCAAAGAATCCGCCGACGATGTGGTGAGTTGGCTTGGAGATGATGAGACTCCGCAATGCTGATCCGTGTAGATTTACTACTGCGCATTCGTCGGAAGCTTTGGCGAATTCTCCTGCAACCCCCGCACCCTCAGCTCCCAGCACCTCAACCACATGGTTTCCCTCGAGGGTATCGTCACAAAGTGCTCGCTTGTGCGCCCCAAGGTCGTCAAGTCGGTGCACTGGAACGAGGCCAAGTCGATATTTCAGTTCAGGGAATACAGGGACCAGACTATGACCATGGGTGCTGCGAGCACTTCCGTCTACCCCACCGAGGACGATGACGGAAACCCCTTGATCACCGAGTACGGATACAGCACATACCGCGACCACCAGACCATCTCCATCCAAGAAATGCCTGAGCGAGCTCCTGCAGGCCAGCTGCCTCGTGGCGTTGATGTTATCCTGGACGACGACCTCGTCGACCGTGTCAAGCCCGGTGACAGAATTCAGCTCGTTGGTGTCTACAGATCTCTCGGAAACCGCAACGCTCAGAACGCCAGCTCTACCTTCCGCACTCTCATCCTTGCGAACAACATCATCCTCCTTTCCTCCAAGTCGGGCGGTGGCATTGCCCAGGCTACCATCACCGACACCGATATCCGCAACATCAACAAAATCTCGAAGCACAGGAAGGTCTTCGACCTCCTCTCGCAATCCCTCGCACCCAGCATTCACGGGCACGATTACATCAAGAAAGCCATTCTGCTCATGCTTCTGGGAGGTATGGAGAAGAACTTGGATAACGGCACCCATCTGAGAGGAGACATCAACATCCTCATGGTCGGTGATCCCTCGACTGCAAAGTCGCAGCTCCTGCGCTTCGTGCTGAACACGGCGCCCTTGGCAATCGCTACCACCGGTAGGGGATCGTCTGGTGTTGGTTTGACGGCAGCAGTCACTCAGGACAAGGAAACGGGCGAGCGTCGTCTTGAGGCCGGTGCCATGGTTCTCGCTGATCGTGGTGTGGTGTGTATCGATGAGTTTGACAAGATGAGCGACGTCGATCGTGTTGCAATCCACGAAGTCATGGAACAACAGACCGTCACCATCGCCAAAGCCGGCATCCACACTTCTCTGAACGCTCGTTGCAGTGTCATTGCTGCAGCAAACCCGATTTACGGACAGTACGACACGCACAAGGACCCCCACAGGAACATTGCGCTTCCGGACTCTCTCCTCTCACGTTTCGATTTGCTCTTCGTTGTTACAGACGACATCGAGGATGTCAGGGACCGCCAAGTATCGGAGCACGTTCTGCGTATGCATCGCTACAGGCAGCCTGGTACCGAGGAGGGTGCACCTGTCCGGGAGCAGGGCAACCAGATGCTCGGCGTGGGCCTTGACGAGGATGCGGATGCTAACCGCCCGACTGAGGTGTACGAAAAGTTCAATATTATGCTCCACGCCGGTGTCAATGTGACCATCGGCAGGGGCTCTTCTAAGCGCACTGAGGTCTTGAGCATACCTTTTGTCAAGAAGTACATCCAATACGCAAAGTCTCGTGTCAAGCCTGTCTTGACTGCGGGCGCCGCTAACCACATTGTTACCACTTACTCTGCACTCCGCAACGACGAGATGGAGAGCAACCAGCGCAAGACCTCCCCCATGACTGCTCGTACCCTCGAAACCCTCATCCGTCTCGCCACCGCACACGCCAAGGCGAGATTGTCCAACCGTGTCGAACAGAAGGACGCCGAGGTGGCCGAGGCGATCCTACGCTTCGCACTGTTCAAGGAAGTCGTCGCGGACGAGAGAAGGAAGAGGAGGAAGGTCAGCAGGGCCGACGACGCCATGTCAACCGACTCGTCCGACTCCGACTCCGACGACAACACGCCACAGACGAGGGAAAACCTCACGCCCCGCAACCAGAGAACGACCGGTCCCTCAACCCGCCGCACCCGCGTCTCCACCGCCAACGGCACCACCAACGGCACCCCCGCAGCACAAGACGCCGCCGAAGACGACGAAGACCTCTACACCGCCGCCACCCCCCGCGGCTCCCGCAGCACCCGCCAGAACAACGGCGCCGGCGCCTCCTCGTCGCAAATGTCCATGGCCTCGTCCCAACCCGCCTCGCAACTCCTCGGCACCACCCAAGACGAATCCCAAGACACCGAGGGCGCCGGCGCCGCCGTCGCGCCCCAGCGCCTCCAGGCCTTCCAAACCGCCCTCGGCCAGCTCATCGACACGGACCTCTTCGCCAGCGACGCCGCCGACGTCGGCGACGTCGTCGACGAGGTTAACGCCCGCCTGCGCGCGGGCGAGCAGCCGTTCGGCCTGCCCGAGGCCGAGGCCGCGCTCGAGGCGCTGAGCGAGCGGAACAAGGTCATGTTTTCGGGGGGGATCGTGTATAAGATTTAGAACGTCTTCTTTTCTTCGCTAGGGTGTCTGCGGTGTGGGAAAACTGGGGCGGGGCGTGTGGGGGGTTCTTTCTTCCGTCTTTCTCTCTTTTGGGGTGTTCAGGAGATGGTTTATGATGCCTTTTTTTTCTTTTCTTTCTCTGCAGCAGTAGCGGCGGCGGCTAGGTCGTGTCGTGCTGGACGTTTTTGTCAGGGCGAGTGCGAGTGAGAGGGGCAAGGAAAGGGGAAATGATGGGATCGGATCGGATCGGATGTTTTATGTAGGCATGGATGTATGCGTGCGAGCTTCGGAAGACATTTGCGAATGAATAATATGCCAATTGCTCGATTCGACGACGGTGGTTCTTGAACGCGTGAGAGACACAAGTAATCATGAACGAAAGGTTTTGAGATTGACTTGTTTTTCAGCACGTGCTCGATCTGTCGTTTCGTTCTCAAAAGGCACAAAATCTCATCTCGTAGAAGTCAAAGCCAACTAAATCTTTATTGGTATAAACTATTCATCTATCGTTCGGATGCAAGCAAGCAAGCAAGAAAGCAACTTTTCCCCCCTTCCCTTCAAAAGAGAGGGTATGGTGAGCAGAAAGGAGAGGAGAGGAGAGGGGAAAGAGAAAGAAAAAAAAAAAAGAGAGAGAAGACCAAAGCCGTGATGAAGCACGCTTAGTTGTTACGCATCCCAAAAGCCTTTTTTTTTTGTCTTTCAGGTCGGACGCCCTTCTCCCCCTCCGCTGAATGCAATGCCGTGTGTATGTACGCCCGTGGAACCAGGAGGGAAAGAAGGAAAACAAAAGGTTGAATCGTGAGCACCTTCCGTTCTTTTTCGCATGGCGTACCGACGGGGGGGAAGCGGCGGGAGCGATGAACGGAGGGATGGGATGGGACGGCTCAGAAAAGTCCAGCCGTCCTTTCGCCGTCGCTTCGTCGCGCGTCCGTTGCTGGTTGGATGGATGGATGGTGGTGTATGTGAAACTGTACTGGTAGTGCCGTCTGTCTATGTGTATGCTCGCTCGCTGGTAGGGCAGTAGTGGGAAAGGCCTCCCGGGGGGAAGTAGGAAAGAGAAAGGAAGAGTGAGGCGGCGATAATGCAAAGGTTGAAAGGGTGCGTTTTGCACCTACGCCCTGCTCTTGCCTGCCGATGGCTACACCGCCGGTGATGGGCGGGTACTGCAGAGCCGCGGTGAACTTTTTCGCCGTCAATGTGCCATCTGTCGTCGTCCCCTCGTCCCGTTTTCTTCCCTCTTTCTATTGCTGGTAAGTGACCAACACCAGCACGACCAACGACGACGGACGTGTGCGAAGAGGCGTAGAAGAAGAGTCATCCTCGTCGGCGGCACCCCCACCCCCATCCTTCCCTCCATCTCCTCCTCCCTCAGCGGAACAGGCTCCTCAGATCCGCCAATCGCTTCTTCGCCGCCTCCTCCTTGTCCAGCTTCGCGTTCCTGTTCATGCTCAGGTCCGCCAGGTCCTTCTTCTTCGTCTGCAGCTCCAGCATCTTCTCCTCGAAGCTGTCGTTCATGACGAAGCGCGTGATGGTCACCTCGCGCGTCTGGCCCAGCCGGTGTACGCGGTCGACCGCCTGCGCCTCGGCGGCCGGGTTGTACTGCGGCTCCATGACGTACGCCCGGCTCGCCGACGTGAGGTTGAGCCCCAGCCCGCCCGCCGTGATGGAGATGAGCATGATGGGCACGGCGGGGTCGTCGCGGAACGCGTCGAGCGCCTTGGTGCGCTTCTTGCGCGACATGGTGCCGTCGAGGCGCGCGTAGCGCAGCCCCTTGTCCTCGAGCGCGATCGAGATCAGGTCGAGGTACGACGTCCAGCCCGAGAAGACGACGCTCTTGAGCGGCGGCTCGCCGCGGTGCGCGTCGCTCCACGCCTGGCTCTCCAGCAGGTTCTCGATGAGGACCTTGACCTTCGTGTGCGGCCCGCCGTACCGCCCCAGCTGCTTGGCCAGCCGCGGGTTGCTGCGCACGCGCTGCCGCGCGGCTTCGTCGCGGTCGGCCTCCTCGCGCGAGAGCGGGAAGATGGATTGCCGCACGTAGGCATCGCAGAGCGGGCAGTACATGTAGCAGTCGGGCGCGGCGCGCCGCTTCATGCGCCGCTTGAACTCGTCGAGGCAGGTGGGGCAGACGATCTGGTAGCACGGCGTCATGAAGCCGATGATGGTGTCCTTCTTGACGTCACTGTCGGAGTCAGAGGAGGACGAGGACTCGGGGGCGGCGGCGAAGTTCGAGCCGATGATGGCCTGGTCGCAGATGCCGCAGTGGTGCATGTCGCTCTCGCGAAGGAGGTGCAGCATGTCGTAGGCCTGTTCCTTGGAAATGGCCGGCTTCTCGTCGTCATCATCGTCGTCGCCGAGTTCGATCGCATTGTCGAGCGAGAGACCCTCGGTGAGCTTCATGTCGTCGTCGCTTAGGAGCTCGGCACCGTGGGCGCAGATCATGCGAAGACGGCCAATGGCGCGAAGGATGTGGCCCATCTGGTTCTTTGCCAGCTTTTCCCTGCCGGCTGTGATGGAGGCCATGCGCGCAGCCGTATCCTTGGCGAAGAAGTCATACAGCCTGCGCTCCTCCTGGGAGAAGTTGAGGCGAACCAGTCGATCGTACCGGGGCGGAAGATCGATCCTGTCTTTCAGGCGACGTAGAGTAATCGAATCCACGAGAATACGCAACTTGGGAAGGATCTCCGGGTCAGCATTCTTGAACGGAGTGAGGATGTACTGCGCAAAGCCGCCCTTGTCATCAAACGGCTTGATTCTCAAGAACTTGATCAGCGCACCCAGATCATCTAAGCGATTCTGTACGGGGGTTCCAGTGACAGCCCATCGACGCTGTGCTAACAGTGCACATGTAGCAACCGATTGCTTTGTAGCAGCACTGCGGATCATGTGGGCTTCATCCAGAACGATACGAAACCAGTTGATCAGCGCCAGAGGTTTCTTCGATGCCGACTTGTCGTGTTCGGTTGCAACGACGCTGTATGTCGAAATGACGAGGTCGTAGCTGGCAAGCTCCTTAGGATCGACAATCCTGTTGGGACCATGGTAGATGTAGTATGTCATGGCATTTTCCTTGACGTGCGCCTTGACCTGCTCTTGCCAGTTGGATACGGTGCTTACGGGGCAGATAAGCAAGGTTGCCTTCGAGTTGCACTTAATAAGCGGCGCCCCAGGCAATTGTGGCGGCATCTTCGAGGCGAACTCCAAAGCGTCTCCCATGGTCGCAGCAATGAGGGACAAGATGCTCAGGGTCTTGCCTAGACCCATCATATCGGCCAGTATCCCGCCGCGTGTCGGAGGCGGCTTGTTGCGAGTCTCTTGGCCACTGATGATGTTGTAGAAGTAGCGTTCACCGCTGGCCCGCAACTTTGACTTCCACAGTGAGCCCTTGTCGTCCGCATCTTCCGCCTCGCGGGAGGTCATGAAATGTAGAGCTTGGGTCTGATGCACGAGAAGCTTCGTCAGGATGACATCGGGCTGCTCCATCGAAGGGATATCATCCGACTTTGTCAGAGAGTCAAACATGCTGATGACATCCGAGCGAATCTCTTCGACTGTCCGGGCCACGAATCCATATCCAGACTGACTGTTGCTCGGACCAGGCTGTGCGGGTGGAACTGTGCTCTTGATGGCCTGTGGGTTGTCGTAGGGGATGCTTCCTATGTTGATGGTGGGATCACGAAGCCAAATCTGCCTCGAGCTGTGGCCGAGGAAACGGCCGATGTCCTTGGCAACCCTGCGCGGCGCAAAGAGATGGAGATTCAAGGGTAGTTGAATGGAGACACCAGCTCCTGCGTTCTCACCGGGCTTCCTCTTCCGCGAATCTACACGGGCATCAATCCTTAGGTTGAGGAGCTTGTTGTCCATCAAAGGTGCCAGTCCCATGCCTACGGCAATGCCAACACGAGCGAAGTCGCGGCCGCAAGGATCAGTGACTGTGATTAGCTTGTCCGTAGCCGCAGGCCTCCGACGAAGTGATACCTTGAAGGCAGGCCATTGGTTGGCAGAGCCTTGGAACGCGGAGGGCAGCGGGGACGGCATAATGAAGCAAGAAATGGAAGCATCTTCGATTTTGCCCAGACAGACCTCGTAGTCACCGGTGTCTTTGACGAGGACGACGTCGTCGTCGTCATCTGTTACGTCAGTTATTTGTGGAGACCCCATGTTCGAATAAGCGCAACATACCAGCAGTGAGGTCCACGACCGAAGACGGTGCGGGAAGTGGGACGCCTTCCTTCTCTCCGAGATTCCTCTGTTCGTTGACGTACTCGCCAAGAACGGTACCTTTGCCGGCGCCTTCGAATGTAGCCTTGTTGTTGGCTTGCTCGTCTGCAGGTCCGCGCCTCTGCTTCTTGACAGGCTGGTTCTCGCGATGCTGAACACCATGCATGCGCTCAATCAAAGAGCCCATGCCGACGGCTTCGTCGGTCGGCTCCCCCGCAGGCGCATCTTCGGGCTGGGTGAACTCAGGATGGGCGCGCTTAGCGGCAGCCTTGGGGTTCAGTAATGTCCGTGGGTCATAAGCGGGCGGCGCATGCCGTGAGGTGTTGGAGGTGCTACTGCTGGCGCCTTGCGAAGAGGCCCGTGACGAAGCTTGCGCTTGAGCTGGCAGAGTCAGTTGAACATCTTCCTCTGGTGAGCGAGGTGACGCAGGCTCGGTCGGCGAGTGCGATGCAGGGAGCTCAGGTAAGTGCTCAGGCAGATCAAGAACGGATGGGTCGCGGGTAGTTTCAATCGGGCCCATGGTAGGTAAGGAAGACGACGATGGGGTGGCGAAGTGGAAGGGAAGGAAGGTAAGTGTCGAAGAGTGGATGGGTTGGATGGCGAGGTTGAAGAAAAGGAAGGCCGACCCGTGCTAAGATGATGATAGAAAAAGAAAGAAGAAAAATTTGAAGAACCACGTGGACCTTATTGCAGGAGCTCAAAGGTGAGCCCGTCGAAAGTGAAAGTGAAAGTGAACGTGAACGTGAACGAGGTTAGAGCATTCAGGGGAGCATGTGACGGTCGAAAGGGTAATCAAAAATGGCAAGAGCGGAAGCAGAACGAGGAGACACGCAGAAATTGAGCAGAGCGCCGATCGAGCTGGCGATGAATGGAACAAGCGGTAGAGGAAGATGCTTACCCTTCTTGAAAGCCTTGGGATTTAATAGCTGCGCCGGGTTCATTTTGAGTTTTCTCTTCTTCCTCCAGGCTAAACACAGGTCCGGATACAAAGCGGCGCGCAGCTTGCTTCCAACAGTAGAGCACAGATCTGGCTTGTGTTTGACAGAGAGAAAGTCTGGACGCAGCAGGCGTCGGTCAGCGCGGTGGCGGGTCGGGAGATGGGGCGGCGATTCGGGAGTGGATGATCATGTTCGCGCAAGCCGGGAACCCTTCAAGAGAGCGTGCGAAAGTGATGAGGAGGGGGCCCACTAGTTCCCCCGGATCATGGCGTGAGAACTGGGGATCGCTGGAGAAGGCCGGTTGATGTGGCTCGCGTCACGTCGAGCGTCGCCGTTGCCGTCGCCCATCGTTCGAGTCCATCTGCGCTAGCCCGATCAAGAATAGTGCAAGAAATCGAGGAAACCACCATCCGGATGGCGTCCTTGGATGCAGAAAAGAAGGGGAATTCGCCCTCGTCGAAGGAATTTGCGTCGTACAGGTTACATCTGTTTCACCGCGAGTGCTTTGTCCAACGCAAACTAGATATCCCATTCTCCACGCCTTTTCAGTGCTATGCAGAGTCGAAGAGAGACCCGGCCATGGATGCTGCCCGTCGGTTTCCGTCTTGTGCGCCTGTTTTCTTAATACCCTACACTACACAGAAAGCTGCCTTGGATCCACCATCGCCTATAAAGCCATACAAGTTTTTAGTTCGTTTTCCCAGCCGTAGGTATACAACTTTCTTCATGATAAGAGTCCCGGAAATGCCGCTAATGCTCCTCTAAGGGAACCAAAGAAGGGAAAAGGCCAAAGGCAAGAAGAAAACCAAAAGAGCGCGCCAGCGCTCGAATCAACACCACGTGAACAGCGGGTTCTTGGACTTGACCATCTCCAGCCGTTCCACAATCACCCGCTTCGTGTGCCCATCCATGTCGTCCGCTGCTGCATATCCAAGATCTCCTTCGTCATCTTCCAATCCAAGCGGCCCGCTATTCCTACGAATGCTGAAGGAAAATCGCCTCTTCTTCGACTGCACTGGGCTGGTCGGTATGCTGCGACGCGGGCCGTCGTAGCTCATCCGAGACTTGAGACTGACGGGTGGTCGCGAGCTCTCATGAATGTTCATCGTGCTAGACTCCCTCGACATGTTGAACGGGTTGCTGCGTGGAGGCGATTCCAGTCCGAGTAGGTCATAATGAGGGTTGGGAGCCGACGAAGCCAGGGCGTTGCTGATGTCCATTTCTTCCGTTTCGTCGTGTGCTGCGAGCTCCTCGGTCTGACGCCGCATCTCTGCCGACGGACGCTGCAAAGGAACCGCAACCGGAATGTCCACCAGATCGTCCCATACACACACCCTCGCCCTGCGAGTGAGTTCCAAAGGACCGTGATCAGGCGTCTTGAGTGTCTCCACCACGTTCCACGCCTGGCCTTTCATGACCGCCATTTGCCGAGCAAACATGCGCTCCTTGAAGTCGGCGTCCTGACTGAAGCATCTTCTCAGGGCCAGGGTAGTCTCGCTCCACCATTGCGTCGACGTAAGCAAGGGTAAGAAATGTCTGCGAGTTGCCTCGGAGAAAGGATGTCCAATCAAGGACACTGGCAAAAACAGCCAACCGAAAGGATAACTCCGCCACTGATCACTGTTAGTCCGCACCTCAAACAGTAGCACGCACAACTTACAGCATCCGGATGCTTCCATGGCCATGACAGGCTATTGTCGATAGCTCCGAGTGACACCTGAGGGTCGTCATCCTTGGAAGGCGGCACGTTTGCGGGCGTTCCTGATCTGCTGGTTGCAACCATCTGTTCCTGCCGCTTGTACGGTTCATCTGTGGAACCGTTTGTGCGGCGGTCTTTCGGCGGTTTTGCCACGATCGTGGCCTCCTCCGTCTGTGGGTCAATCCTGATCATCCAATTGTCCAAGCCTCGATCCGTATTCCTCATGATATAGTCCAAAATGACCAGTCTCTCCAGCTGCTCCCGGAAAGATTGCTGCAAGCGCTCCGTCCAAAAGCCCCGTCGTACTTGCGTCTCGTCGGCAGTCGGCGGCCGATCGTCGTCCTCATCATCCGATGCTGGACCGCTCGGTCTGCAATCCTCGGCCCATCGTCTCTTTTTCCGCCGGGCAGGGGCATCTCGGAGTGCGGTGTTGTGCTGATCCGGCCACGGGTGCTCTTTCAGAAACAGGGTGGCATCCTTGAAGCCTTTCAAAAAGACTTGAAAGCTTCCAAGCTTTTCCGGCAGCGGCTTCTTCTTCCTGTAGTATGCCCGTCTCTCCCAGAAGTCGTAGTAGAAGGATTTGGAGGACAAGCCGACGACTTCGGTGTAAGGGACGATGTTGGTTCGGAGCTGGGTATCAAGCACGTAGGCTGCGGCTTCGGACACGTAGCTGAGGTTAGGGATCAGGCATGCTCTGCCAAATGCGAAGGGGAATAGATTGCGGTGAATCCATTTGGTCCACTTGGGATTTCTGGAGGCATAGGGCTCCTCGTCCTTGGGTTTGAAGACACCCACTACCTTGCCGTCCGGGTTGCGGGCAAAATAGCTTCCAGAGCTGCCTTGGGTGATTAGTTTGGGGTGAGTGCCGAGCTCGATGGCGGTGCGGACACCCTCGACAATGTCATCGAACTCTATCTTCGTCAAGCGGTCGGGGTGGTACATGTCGTAGTCCTTGGCCAATGTCTCGGCGGTGGCAGGGCGGATCCAGTCCGGGGCCTGGAAGACGGAGTGGTGTATCTCCAGCTCATCTTCTCGCAGTGCCTTGCCGCGACCCTTCTTGATCTTGAACTTGGAGGCGATCTCGTCTGCCCATCTCTCCAGCCGCGCGTTGATGGCCTTGATGTCGACGCCGGAATTGCTGCGAAGACGGGCGCCGGGCTTGCGTCGCGAGGGAGAGCCGGAGCCCGGGGTCATGCGGGCGTGGCGTTGGGGTTGGATGGGAGCATAGCGGCCGGAAACAGAGCTCTGGGCGCGGTGAAGGTCCTCATCTTCGGACTCGTCGAAGATGTCCTCCTCCTCCTCGGCCTGGGCGATGCGGGCGTATCCAGAGGTGGGCGGCCGGCCTTTTGCCATGGTGGAGGTCACTGCGAGGAATTACGGGTGGAAGGTGGCATGTGTGCAGGCGGGCTGAGGCTCACCCGCCGCACAGCTCACCCCGACACGGAGGTATGACGAGCGGCTTGTGACTGTGGCAGACAAAACGTGGCCGCTGGCTCAGGGCTTCGGCCTGGCCAATCCCCGACCGCACGCCTTGGCAGACTTGCTCAGGGGCCCTTTCCGCGCTTGGACGAGCACCCGACCTCGACGCGCTTTGTTGTTATCAAATAATCTCCCCCGGACGATCCCCGTCGCAAGCTCCGCTCTCTACCTCCACCAGCATCACGCGTGAGCAAGCGTGCAGCGACGCCGCACCGCGCCGCCAGCATTTCCAGTTGACAGAGAGCATCCCGCCTCCCCCAGTCTGGGCATATGCGTTCGACATCCATTGCGCACCAGCACCGGCCCGTGCTGCCAGCGTTTCGCAGTTGGCGAGACCACTCCCTCCCTTTGGCTCATCCGCAATGATCAGCCCCTCGTCCCGCGGCAGGAACGCCCCCCGTTGGAGTACGAGCATTGTCTAATGAACACGCGCCAATGGCGACACGGACGATGCTGGTTCGGCGAGTCGGCAATCGTCGCTTGATGACGCTTCGGGCGAGTTCATTTCGGGTTGCGTGCCCTGCCGTTGGTCTTGCTCCCGTTCAGCACCTGTGCCGCCCCAATGCGGGAAGCCAGCACTATCTCTCTTATCAGACTCCCTGGCCGCGTCCGAGCGCGGATGCAGAAGCTCCAACCTTTTTGCTTTTCAGGAGGCTGAGACAGCGCGGGCTCGGAAGCAGCAGTCATCACGGCTGGGTGCCACGGCTTTTGATGTCGTCTTAGCAACAGCGGACTCCTGTGCCGCCGGCGCAAAGGACCGAGGATGGCCGGGCGTTCTGGTGCTCGTGACACGAGAGAATATGGAGTAGGCTGCGAGTCCCGGAAGGCAATTTGAAACGGTGGAGCTACTGTACCCCTGAGCGTGAGAATCTATCGATTGGCGCCGGGCCCGCGATCACGGTCGTTTCTTGCCGGTCTGGAGAACAAAGCTCTGCTCCGGCCTCTCAGCCCTGCGCTGGCTCGCGGTGCGGTGCGTTGCGTCGACGACTCGGCAAGCCTTCAGATCATAGATCACAGCCAATGCTCGCGGTAAACACCACGGCGCAGATCCACCAGCGCGGCCATCTTTTGTGCGACAACGCGCTCAACAGCATGCCGGATGCACGGTCAGCTTCAATCTAATATTAGCGCTGGCGACCATCCCTGCCTACCCCTGTGTCCATGCTCCCGTACCTGCGTCTCTTTGGCATTCATCAAGTGCAGTATCTACCTTCCTTTAGCACCAAGCGAACTGCCCTACACGCTCTCTACCTAATCCACCTGCCCGTCGCTCCTTTGTGCCCAACCCGCCCGTCTCGCGCCCGCAGACACCCTCCCCATCTACGCCTTTACGACCTGCTTTTCAGCCTGACCGGAAAGCGCCTGCACGCGTTTTCCCCTCCACCGCAAACACGGCTTCCACACTCGCCATCTCGTTGCTCAACCGGCCCGTGGCCATTGAGAACCTGCACTACCACAACCGCCCGCCATCGCCGCGCGACCTCGCACCTTTCAACACGGCCTCCTCACTGGACGAGCGGCCGTCGCTGCCGTCCATCGGCCTGACCATCTCGCGGCCATCGTCGGCAGCGTCCCAGTCCGGCGCCCATCTCCCGCCACCGCAGCCGCTGCACCGAGGGACCAGCCCGGGCATCCAGCTGCCCGGCGTGTCGTCGCTGGCGTCGCTGGCGGCGTCGTCGACGTCGTCGCCGAACATCAACAGCAGGTAGGCGGATGTTTATTTTTTATTTTTTTTATTTTTGTGTGTTGATTTAGGCGGGGGGTGATTGGATGATGGTCGGACGCGTCGCACCGGCCGCAGAAGGCCGGGCACAAATGCATCTGGCGCCGGCAATTGGGGGCGCGCGTGCTGGCAGTAGTCCGGTCGGAGACGTGCCAATCGCGGAAGGGTTGGGCAAGAGCGAGAGCTCGCGATAATACCCTGGTGCATCATCACTGATAACGGCCCCGAGCTCCACCCCGGGGCGCGACAACAAAGACGTGCGGACCGCAGCGCTGACACCCTCTCCCTCACAGGCCCCCGAATGCCGTTTCGCACAGCATGACCTACGCGACGAGTGCCCCGGCCACGTCTGGCGGACAGAACCCGGTGAGTGTGTTTGATGGTGGTGGGCGCGTCGCCCGGCACAGGTGCATGGGCCCAGGCTCGAGTGGTGTTCCAGCCAGTGTGAAAACTCTCTCGCCCTGCCCGTTGCTTATCCTGCTTATCGCTCAACACCCACCACCGCCCGCCGACTTCGACATGGCCACGCTCGCTGACAACAACCAACAGCCCATCTGCCAGAACTGCACCACCAGCACCACTCCGCTCTGGCGCCGCGATGAGGTCGGTTCCGTCCTGTGCAACGCCTGCGGCCTGTTCCTGAAGCTGCACGGCCGCCCGCGCCCGATAAGCCTCAAGACGGATGTGATCAAGAGCCGCAACCGCGTCAAGACCTCTGGTCAGGGCCCCAAGAAGAAGGTAAGCCTCGTCGCCTGTGCACGTCACCTCGCCCCCTGCTCACATCGCGCGCGAAGCAACAGCAGCACGAGAATGGCCTCGATCAAGCCCGCGCTGCCGCCGGCACGCCGCCCGTAGACGCCCTCGCCAACCACCGACGTGCGCAGAAGGTCTCGTCCGGCGCATCCGAACGCTCTACTTCGCCGCTGTCGCGCACTGGCACCCCCAGCCTGCACCACCCCTCCAACATTGCTCCCCAGCACATGTTCGACGGTGTGACGCTGAATGGCCATGAGTTCCACTCGCCCTCGCTTCCCTCCTTCATGGCCCATCGCCAACCCTCTCCGTCTGCTTCGTCGGTAAACGGCTCGCACCTGGAGCCGCCCATGTCCTACGACAGCCTGGCTACCACCAACACCGCGCTCAAGACACGCGTCAGCGAGCTGGAGGTCATCAACGACCTGTTCCGGGGTCGTGTCGCAGAGCTTGAGCAATGCGAGCAGCGCGCACGCCAGGACGGGGAGGACCTCCGCGTCCATGGCAAGCGCTTGCAGGAGGATCTGGACGATTCGCATACCCGCGAGGCTGAGCTGAAGCGCCGCGTTGACGAGCTGGAGGCCGAGCTGGCCGAGTACAGGGGTGAGGGCCCTCGCCAAAAGAAAATGCGCCTGTCCGACATTGTTGACGAGAGCGCCGCGTCGACGCCCTTATCGACCCCCTCGCAATCAAACTGAGTCCGGCATTGGCTGTCTTTTCATTCTCCCACTACACTTTGCATTTTTCTTTACAGAGCGATACCTCCTGACGATGTCTTTTACGTCCCTGCCTGCGCTGCCGTTGCCCATCCGTCTGGGAACCCGACCGGTATTCTCCAATGGATCTTTGCTGCGTTCTCTCCTCCGCTCTAGCAGTCGAACTCTAAAGCAATTTCCCGGTCTTCCCCCACGCGCTGGTGTTGCGTCTGCGGGAAGCCCAGCTGCACGAAAACAGTATAAATTACCCTAATGTCTGATATCCCGCCGTAGTACTTTGACCACGGCCTTATCATCTCACGTCAAAGATCCGGGTACTGAATCCAACTTACGGTTTCTCTCCTCCCGATCACCCCCGCCTTGCCGGCCTCTTCCGATCATTACTGCTTCTTTGCGCCACGAAGGGATGAAAAATCTCCCCCGCAATCGACACGGTGGAGCGTCGGGATGCTTCCCTCTCCACCAGTCTCGACTGAACGCGCGAACATGTTCGGGGACTTCAAGAACAATGGGCCTTCTTCGCCCTTCTGCTCTTAACGCGCGGCGGGTAAAAACAAATCTTTTTTTTTTTTATGCAGGACTGCGAGTACTTCAAATCTTACATCACCCCAGTGTCATTGAGGTACAATGGTTATCGGGATAAGGGATCAACTTTCCAAAAGTCCGTTGCGGGCGTCATGTTTGCAGTTTTCCTTTTGCTTTCTTGCTCTTTTCTTTTGCCCTCTCTCTTCCGCCTCAAGTAGTCGATTACTCTTTTCTTGATACCTCTGATTATTGAGGCGAGAGGAGGGTTCAGCACGGCAGGAGGGAAGCTGTAACTGTTGCAGTATAGCTACTACTTCCTAATGTGCTCTGACCTGCGCGGATGCGACAAGCGGAAAGCGAGAAGGGAAAAAAAGTACCTATAATCAAAAGCGCATGAAGAACAAGGTTTCTCTGGTCTGACGACTTTTTTTTTTTCTTATCCATTTCGATTGTGATGTGACATTGCTTGAGTGTGTTGATTGTCTAATCGAGAAGGTGCCCGGAATGGATGTGGAAAGAGGACAACACTGCCAATCATCAGACACCCACATCTTGCGTATGCAGCGGAAGCCGCCACGACCCTGTCTCCTCCCCCTTCCATCCGCGTTGAATCGCTCTCCCCAACCTCTCTCTCTCTCTCTCTCTCCGGTTCTCCTCCCAGCAAAAGCGCGCGCGCGCGCACACGCCATTTCCCGCAAGCAAATCTCTGATACCAACAATCGCCCGCTTACTCACCACCGGACGGGGTTGCGCGAGCGAGCGAGCGAGCGATCGACCAAACCAGGCAGGCAACGCGACGCTCCAAAATGCGGCGTGGCGGGGCGGGGCGGCGCGCTGCGCGCTGCGATCGTCCTCACCATCATCAATCAGCCAGTCGATCCCATTTCGTTTCTTTTCCTCTCTTATCGGCCAAAAACCGCTATTATCGACTAGTAGGTAGTTATCAATGCTATCGATGGCTATCGCAATCAGCCAGCCCCGTTTTTCGCTTGCTGATTTGCGATGAAATGATGCCGCCACGGCACGTTAATCTTATCAGTAGCGCGTGTGTGTGTGCGGTCGGACCAGCCCCACTGATTCTGACGGACGGGAGGGGGGGGGGGGGGGGGGGCGGTTCAGACCGGCCACTGGGGCCCGGTGGGGGGGCGGGAGGGGGGGGGGGGGGGGGGAGAGGAGCCGGCGGGGGCTTTTCTTTTTTT
>JAFISB010000040.1:0-75389 GCA_022560015.1 Diplodia mutila | reverse complement strand
AACCACCCCCACCCCCAGCCGGTGTATGTGTGGGGGGGGGGGGGGGGGGGGGGCCCCCCCCCCCCCCGGCGGGGGGGGGGGGGGGGGGGGGGGGGGGGGGGGGGGGACGCGATTCAGCCAGCCAATCGTCGCCGCTTGCGGGGCGCGATAAGGGGGGCGGGTAGCGATAAGGACCAGCAGCGGCTTTTCATTCCTTTCGAACGGGAAGGATGGGGACTTATGGTGTGGAGGGGTCCGAGCCGGTCGTGCGTGTACTTGCCTTGCATCGTCTTCGAAAGAGACTGGAGACGGGGGGGAAAGAAGAAGAAGGAGAAGAAGGGTAGAGTTGAGTGACGTTTTTTTTTTCTTTCGGTCGCCCGCCTGGCTGGCGCTCATCATCATCATCATCATCAACATCGGCGCCTCGCTCATTGGCCGCGCCGTCCGTCCTACGCAACCGCTTTTCTTCGCGCGGGATCATTGGCATATGACGGCGCTACTGCCGCGCTCTCGCCGCCAACGCCGCCAACGCCGGTCCCGACAACACCACCAGCCATCATTGAAAATTCCCCAACGCTGCGAATTCGCCTTTCGGCCTTCCCGACGAAGCGGTTTCGCTCGTCGTTTATGCATTCCCGAAATCTCGGACCCACGGGGTCGCCTCCGTGTGTGCAACCACACGCCAGAAGAAAATAAGAACCAAAGCAAGGGATGTGGCGGAATTACCCTTTCTCGCCTTTCTCTTTCGGTCTCGGCTCTTCCAAGGCCTGGATCGTGGAAATTCCATCAATCCGTGGTACGGAAGGAGTGATGGAGACACATCGCATGAAAGACTGAACTCGCTCACATGAGACACACGCCAACATTCCGCGACTGTTGTTTGGGGAGAAAGAACAAAGACGTGCCGCCGCCGCCTACCCATCACAACAACTGGACATCTCCGGAATAAAAAAGGGGTAGGTCGTACAATTTCATTTTTTCTTTCTTCATTGAGGAAGGAATATCAAAGGTTTATATGTACGGGAGGTTCTCTTGCGCCTCGTCCATGTGAGATGTTACTCCCTGAACGAGACGCCTTCTATTCCCAAAGCCCGTCTCCCCCCTCGCCTCAATTAAGAAGCAAGAGAAAAGACGGGTTGTGTTTGCTCTACCAACGCTCCGTTAGGGACCTGATGCTCTTGTGGTAAGAGCGGAAGGCCCCTGCAGGACCCGAAGTCCTGCATCGTTGGGTGTGTGTTTGTTTTCTCATTGCTGAGAAGAGGAAGAAAAGAAAAATCAAAAGAACTGAAAAGGAATAGAAAGGGGAAAAAGTGTGTGCTGCCGGCCGGTCAAAGCTGGTCGGCGAAGATTCGTGATTCGTGAGAGCGTGTACATGTACGACTCTCGTAGACGTTTTGGAGGATTCTCTCTCCTCAGTCTGCAGAAGCAACCGAAAGATAACACCAGAGCGCCAACGCTAATATGTGAGCAGATCCTTTGTCCTCCAACCTGAGAAAGTTGTGTCTCCCGGCGCCTCCGTCTCCCAGCAAGTTTTGAGAACGAAATAGTGAAGATACGAACCATACTGCTTTCTCATTTGCTCGTACGCCCATGCAAACCGCCCATTTGCCGAACCTTTGCCAAACCATAAAGCTCCGAGATTATGCATGAAATCAACTTACTCCATCGCTTACCATCCGTGCAAGAAAAGCTGCGACATGCTCTCACCGTGGTGATTCCTGCGGATAGCCTCGGCAAGCAGACTCTCAACCGGGATGATGGTGAGTTTGCTGCAGCTAGCCCTCTTCTCTTCGGGAATAGGGAACGAGTTGGTGACCACGATGCGCTCGATGCACTCGCAAGCCTCCATCTCTTCGAGGCAGTCGCCGCCAAAGAGTCCGTGCGTTGCCATGCAGTACACCTTAGTAGCACCACCACGCTTCACTACCGTCTCCGCAGCCGCGATCCACGATCCGGACTTGTCAATCATATCATCGACAACGCAGACAGGACGATCCCGCACGTTGCCAACAAGCGTGACCGTGGTCTCGAGCTCGGGGTTCTTGAGGTCCTCTTCTTCGGCTTCAGAAGTGTCACCAGCATCATGGGTGCCACCCATAGGCTGCACCAACTCAGGCTCCTCGACAGAACAGGTAGACATCATGGAGTTGAGCATGTGCTCCGGAGGCTCATCATCGTCCGAGTTGCTGCGCTGAGGTCTGTTCTTGAAAGAAACGGCCGACAGGGCAGGAGAAGGATGATCATCGTCCACAATATGACCGTGGACTAGGCGGCCATGAATGACGTCGCGAGCGCGCTGTGGAAATTAGCGTGGATCGAAACATTGACCACGGAGCTGCCAACACTTACCTCGTCAGTGTACTCATCAGCGGCAGGGTCAGAGGGAGAGTGAGATGCGCTCGGGGCTGTGACCGTCCGCATGAGGCGTTTCCTAGGGGAGTCTGCGCCCTCATCAGAAACGAATGATTCGGCCCTAGTTGACTTGACTAGCGGGCTCGAAGGTACAGCATTGACTGCATTGCCGTTGAGTCTGCGAGCGGCAGAGGTCGCCCTACGACGGGCCTTCGCCGGCTCATCTTCCTTCTCCTCAGCCTCATCCCCAGCATCTTCGGCTGCATCATCCTCGGCAGCGTCTTCATTGGACGTGACTTTGACAGTCTCGGCCGGGGCAATGCCGGCCTCTGCGTCAAACTCTTCCTCGATAAGACCGTCCGTCTCGTAGGTCCCATCCAAGCCGAGCCTTTCAAATATGGCGCTGCCCTGCAAGCTCAGGCCCTCCCCACGACCAGGCCGTCTCCTGTCGGTAGTGACAATACCAAAGCTGAGCTTCAATGCATCGGCCAGGCTGGTGACACGCTTGGTGCCACCAGGGTTCTTGGACACGACGACGGTTTCCCTCCAGCTGGGCACATTGTTGCGAATCCAGCGGGCGAGCAGCGGCTCGGCGACGAGGTTGTCGACAGGGCACTTGAAAAAGCCCTGCATTTGCGAGGCGTGAAGGTCAATGGTAATGACGTGGTTGACGCCTGCAACGTGCAGGAGGTTTGCAATCATGCGAGCGGTGATGGCACCACGGTGCGACTTCTTTTTACTCTGGCGCGAGTAGGGGAAGTAGGGCATGACAGCTGCAGAGCGCATTAGCGTTGTCGTGCCTGAAAATCGCCAGGGGGCTGCACCACATACCGGTGATTGACTTCGAAGAGCCGCCTTTGCAGGCTGAGATCATGATGAGCAGCTCCATGACATTGTCATTGATCCTGAGTGGGCATTAGTCGGGCGGCGAGTTGATCGGGCAGGGGGAGACGACATACTTGGAGCTGCCGCTCTGGACGATGAAGACATCTTGGTCGCGGACAGACGACTCTTGTAACTGGTAAGCTCAAGCGCAGGGCAGACGGCAGCTTTCATACTGACGAATCTGCACGCTGGTCTCTCCGTTGCTGAACTTGCGCAGCTCGGCCTTGCCTGGGCGCTGGCCCAACCGGTCGCAGATGCCCTCGACCAGAGTCGGGTGTGATAGGCCGGAGAAGATTTGCGTCTGGCGCATGGTGGCGAGGTGTGCGCTCAGAGATGTGGGTGGGATGGAGAGGAGTGAGTGAAGGGGGAGTGAGGTTGAAGCGGAAAGAAAATGTAGGCACGAGCTTTGCGGGGAGATGAATTTTTGGAAGGCACGGCGGCCAAGACTTTTGTTGCTGATCCGGCGAGGACCATCGCAACCCCACCGCACATGATTCCGTCCGCTCCCCGAACAACGCCCTGATCCGGCGCACGCTACTACTGTACCTGTGCCAATCACAATCACTATAGGGGTTCCATCTACGCCCCCCGCGTTTCAAGCAGCCAATGACGTTACCCCTGCATATCGCCGCAGGACGGGATGCCGTCGATCCTACGTAGTGCTAAGACTGACGGGAGCTTCATAGTTAAATAAAGTTACATGTGACTACTACTAGCCGCCGACCTCTGATCTCTCCTTCTCTGTTGCAATTCGGACCTGTGGCTCCAGGAGGCGCAGCCGTCATCAACCCATACCACTCACTATTCAAATCGTACCATAGGAACAGCCTCCATGGAGCGACCGCACCCTCAACGTGCCTTGTCCTCGCATCCCGTCATGACCTGCGACTTCACTCTGCGCCCCGCACGGGAGTCTGACATTCCCGCGCTGAACGCCATCCACTCGCACTACGTAACCAACACCGTCGTCACCTTCGTCACAACCCCCCTCAGCGACGCCGACTTCCTCGCCGGGTTTAAGTCTATTCGAGCGGCTGAGCTGCCCTACCTCGTCGCGGCCGACGCCTTCAACACCGTCATCGGTTATGCCTACGTCTCCCCCTTCCGCGGCACCAAAGCCGCTTATCGCCAAACTGTCGAGTTCAGCATCTTCTGCCATCCCGAAAACACAGGGAAGGGGATTGGATCGGCGCTCTTGCAGCGGCTCCTGGACGTGCTGCGCAGCCCCGAAGAATGGGGAGAGGACTGGATAGGGCCGGAGTGGCGAGGGGACGAGGGTAAAGTGCGGCAAGTCGTCGGGTGCATGGCACTGGACGAGGAGAGAAAGAACGGCGGATGGGGATTGAAGGAGTACTACGAGCGATTCGGTTTCGAGCACGCCGGAACCCTCAAGGAGGTGGGGAGGAAGTTTGGCAGATGGATCGATACGGTGTACGTCCAGCTCTCTCTATGATAGGAGGTGCATGACAGAAGGCGTCGCCTTCTTCAAGCGCCGTACGCCAGCCTCTTCACCTCCCCCGCAACGTCGCGAACCGCGGCACCCGCATCCTCGCTCCACGCCGTCATCTGCAACCACCCGTGCGGCATCCTCTCATAGTGCCGCCACCGCACCTCGACCCCCGCCTCCCCCAGCTTCCGCGCATACTCCACGCCCACATCCCGCAGCGGGTCGAAGCCGCTCGTGAACACCGCCGCCGCCGGCTGCCCTCCCAGATCCGCCACCGCCTGCATCCCGGGCGAGACGTACCTGTGCGCCGGCGGCACGCCGCGCGGCAGGTAGTGGTCCGCGAACGAAAAGACGCCGTTGCACTCGAGGTAGTAGCCCGAGTTGTTCTCGGCGGCCGCGGGCGTGTCGAACGGCAGCCGCGCCTCCGGGTACAGCAGCACCTGGCCGGCGAGGTTTTTGGCGCCTTCGTCCCCCCGCCGCAGCGCCGTCGCCGCCGTCATGTTGCCGCCCGCCGAGTCGCCGCCGCCCAGCACGCGGTCCGGATGCACGCCGCGCGCGCCGCCGAAGCCGGTGGTGGTGCTCCCCCCCCCTGCAGCGCGTCGACGACGGCCGAGTACTCGTCCAGCTGCGCCGGGAACTTGTGCTCCGGCGCGAGGCGGTAGTCGACGGCGTAGACCTGCGTGTTGGCCCGTCCCGAAAAACCTCAGCTTTCCATCCATCCATCCATCCATCCATCTACTCCCTCCCCCAGCAGCGGTCACCGGGGGCCGGGCGAGAAAGGTCGGAAAAAGAAAAGAAAGAAAAACGCACCTGCACCCCCGCCCCCTCCGCCACCGCCCTCAACCCGTTCTCGAACTCGTCCGCGCTGCCCACCGTGTACCCGCCGCCGTGGAAGTACACCAGCGCCCCCGCCTCGCCCCTCTTCCGCGCCTCCTCCCCGCTCGTCGGGTATAACACTCGCACGGGGATCGTCCCGTGCGGGCCCCGCACCGCCGTGAACTCGACCGAGCCGATCGGGTGGACTTTGTCTTGTGGCAGGTTGTGCAGCCCGAAGACGCGCAGGTGGTGCGCGCGTTCGGCCGTGAAGGGGCCCGTGCCGCCGAGGTGGAGGGTCGGGTGCGAGGAGAGGAAGGCTTGGATGGAGGGGGCGAGGGTGGTGCGGGTGGCGGTTGGGGGGATGGTTGTGCTGGTGTTGGTCGGCATGGTGGCGGTGGTTTGGTTTTTGCTTGTGTGTGGTTGTGGAAGCAATTGCTCGTTGGTGATCTTGGTTCTTCTTTTGCGTTGGCGAGTTGCGCCGTGCTCTTTTTAAGTCGGCATCGTTCGTCCTCGGAGATGCGAGTCGCATGTGGTGCGACGGGAATACGTCATGTTTACGCATGCAAGATGGAATTGGGTCGATGCCTAAAGACGCCAGGTGCGTCCGGTGCTCTGGGGATGGTGACGGCGGTGCCTTCGTCGGGTTCGAGACTCAAAAGTAGACGGAGTTTCGCACGGCGTGGTAGCGTCGGGTTGGGTGGTGTATTTGTGTTCGGAAGTTTGACGTCACAGATGATATGGAGACATTCAAACGTGGATGATGAGTTGCCCTAAGTCGGACAGTGGAAGGGCAAGGTGTAGCGAGATACACTGCAGAGTCAAAGAAATGTTTGCGTTGAAATTTGAATAATTTCTTCCCCGAGTATTCTAATGATAACCTGACTACGGCTCAGAAAGAGGGGAATTGATTTGGGCTGATTGAAGAAATGCTTGCTGGCCTTGCCTGCCGGACCACAACTTCCTTCAATTGATTAAGAAGATTACATACCACCTTTCCAACTGCCATTAGCTTTGGCCCTCTTGGTATTACAATCATCGGTTAGCCAACTTCTATCCGGACATTTTCAATACCGTGATATACCGCACATCTTCGTCTTGATGGCCATTCCATATGACCCGCCTCTTGTAGTCATATTATGCCGTAGTATTGATTGAATCGACCTCGCAACGGTTCAAGCACTCATGTCCATCTCATCCGCGATCAGCTTTGGTGATCCGTACTGACCTTCAAACTCGTACTGCTCGAACATGTCCCAGAAGTAGAAATCTTCCTCGAGGAAGAGTTCCTTGGCAGATACCTCCTCGATCACCGTCTCGAACCTGGCTGTAGCGATCAGCTTCGGGCGGCGGATGAACGCCTTAATTCTACCCTGGTCGTGGCCTACGGGCAAGTAGCCGAACGCAACAACCCGCAGGGCCGGATTAGCTGAAGCCGATTTGCGGAACATTGTGTATGCGACGTTGGCCAGCCAGGGGTCGCCTTCGTAGAAATCAACGAGAGTATCATGGGGGGCGTCGTCCATATGTCTTCTTTTGTGTGGTCGGAGGTTGCAGATGAGACGCAGGCGGGGTGCTTTGGCAATCGTGTTCTGATAGTAATGTCAGTGTTGGTATCGTGCCTGAAGATGATCGATTCCAGAACGGCGGGAAGCTTACCAGGAAAGACTGCATTTCCACCTCGCTGTTATCGACATCCCTTTTCTGCGTCGCTATTATAGGCAGGCTGACCCAGAGTTCTTCCAGCGCGGGAAGGTTGGAAACGAGCTTGGTGAAGACTTCGTACATGTCTTCGCCGAGTGCGGAAAAGTTCTTTCCCAAGGACATCGTCACTCCCGAACGGCCATTGCAGCATACCTCCAGACACAAGGTTCGAAGCGTCCACGGCTGTAGTGATAGCTCGTGGCATATTTTGATAAACCCTGCTCGTGTATGATAAAGCATTCCTGCATGTGGACCTGACGCGTACAATACTTCCACTCCCGCTAGCACAAGGTGCTGCAGGTTGCGGAACTTCTGTAAGTCGCAAATCTCTGTATCGTAGAAATGCCCACCTTCAATGACAATGTCTCTGATCTTGTTGTCTGGATGAAGGTCTGCGATCATGGAGAGGAAAACCCCGGGCTTCCGCATGCACTCGCGGAGAGTTAAAGACTGAAGCTCGGAGAAATCAATGATGTCCTTGAAGAGGAAGCAGAACATGGCAGTGCAGTTGTGTTTCTTTGGGCAGCCTGTTAAGGTTAAAGTCTTCAGCCGAAACTTGATATCCCAAGTGGTCAGACAAAATGCAGTCAATATGAACGACTGGGCCGTGAGTGGACCTGTGTTATGCGTGCAGCAGGAGCCGGATAAATGCCTAAGGTTGACGGCGCTTGAAAGCATTGTGGCAGCCGCTTCTGCCATGTTAATGTGCGAGTTGCACTGGACACTTATCGTGATGGACGTGAGCATGGATAGATCGGGAAGGCGCCAGTTCTCAATCGGCGCACAGGATACAGAGAGCGGTAGCCAGCGCAGGTCCAGAGCTACCAGGTTGCATTGATTCCAGAGCATGTAGTCGAGGAAATCCGAAGGCATCTCGCCAGTGGCCGAGCAGACGAAGCGAACGCTCCGTAGCTGATCTTGGGGAATGAACTGGAAAAGAAGCGACCAGTTGCTGTAGAAGTATTGGCTGGACGGGGAAGGGCGAACGACGGTTATGTCACGGATCTCGTTCAAGGCGGGATTGGATAGGCTGGTGAGGGCGCTGAGATCTTTCGTGGACCATTTCGTTTCAGAAACGTAGATGTGTTCGTAGAGAATGGGTAAGGTAAGAAGGCGGAGGTCCTTGCAGGTGAGACCCAAGCTTGCGAGATCTCGTTTGCGCGTGATCTGGACGTGTGTGGTCAGTATGCGGTTGGGATCAATGTGGCGGGGGTGCAGTTGCAGTTGCTGCTTGAGCGGGCGCGTGCATGATTCTGCTCTTAGTGACTCACAAATTCGATGATCCTCAAAGCGATTTCAGTAGGGACGCCGCCAAAGGCATGCACCGGCGGGTTGTTGAATGCCGGGCGGAAGGGCGCGGGGGGTGCGGACATCTCGTCGATGGTGTGCGGTGCATGGAGGAGGATGCGGAAGAAAGATGACAGTTGGGATATAAGTGCGCAGAGCGTGTGAATGCAGCATCGGCGCACAGATGACGCGACAAGACGGGATGCGGCAGGCTCGCGGGTGGCGCGTCGCGCATGGAAACCATAGAATCACCAAACACTGAACAAACACTGTGAAACAATGAAGTGCACCGAATGAAACCGCTTTGGAGAAAGAAAGTACGCCAGACTGAAATGCGGCAGGAGGAAGCTGCTGAGATCGTTGATTGACCCGCCTTGTCTTGCTGACTTTATAGCCGTGAGTGTATCCAGGCAGCACGTTGGTGTAGCTAGGCAGCACTTCCAGGCAAGCGTATCCTCGAAACCCGCGAGGCGCAGACGCACTCAACGGCCAGACCCGAGCGCGCAGCCTCCGACATTTGCATCAGATAGTCGCCAGAAATGAGATTGTTGTGTAGGGAGTGTTAGGTGTTGAGCGTCCGGTGAGGCGGACGTAGGGCTGTCGCACCAAAGACGCCAGCCAATGACATACGAAACACGGTGAACAGCGCGAGAGACAAGCCATCCGGGAAAGGCGGCAAGCGAGGAGCAGAATCGGGATGCCTGGAGCCACAGTTTACACATTGCCAAGGGAATCGCGACGGGATTTTAATAAGAGAAACTGCATGCTGGTGGTTGAGCCTGCGGGCAAGGAGGCGCGGGCGCGGGCGCGGACGAAGGCCATGCACCCCATGGGGCAGGCCGGACACGGGCGCACTGGGGAGAGAGCGCGCGCGCGCGCGAACGATGCCGTCCGTGTGTGCGCGCGCGCAGTGGTGGTGGCAGCGGCAGCGGCAGCGGGCTTGGGCGCGACGTCGCTGGCACCAGCGGACAGCGATTGACGTGTTTCTGCTTGGCCTTAGCTAAGTAGTTTTGCCCCACCAAACCCGAGCGAGTCGGGGCTTATCGAATCGAAATTTCTAGTCGGCCCTAGAACGCCCTCGCAGTTTTCAGCCTCGTGCAGCCACATCAACTTTCTCTGCTCTCCGCCCGGCTCCCTGCCACGCGTATAAACTCCCTCCGCGACGCGGTCCCTCCTTTCGAAAAGTTTGTCGCGCCGCCGTACCATCCGTACCTCCACGCTCACCCGCCCAACCACCCGAGTGACGCAACACCATGTCTGTCGTCGGTATTGATCTGGGGACGGCCAACACGGTTATTGCCGTCGCGCGCAACCGTGGAGTCGACGTCGTACGTCTGCACCCTCCCCAACGCCCCGAGCCCACTGCTAACCGCTGCCGTCCAGGTCACCAACGAAGTCTCCAACCGCTCGACGCCGTAAGTCGCCCGCCGCTGCCCCTCCCCCGCCAGTCGCGCCCGAACACACACACTGACCGCGCCCAGGACCCTCGTTGGCTTCGGCCCCAAGAGCAGATACCTCGGTGAGGCCGCTAAGACGCAGGAGATCTCCAACCTCAAGAACACCGTTGGCTGCCTGCCGCGTCTCGCTGGCCGTAGCCTGAAGGACCCCGATGTCGTTATCGAGCAGGAGTACATCTCCGCCCCGCTTGTCGACATCAATGGCCAGGTCGGCGCCGAGGTCACCTACATGGGCAAGAAGGAGCAGTTCACTGCCACCCAGATGATTGCCATGTACCTTACCAAGATCAAGCAGACCGCCTCTGCCGAGCTCAAGCTGCCCGTCTCCGACGTTGTCGTCAGCTGTCCTGCCTGGTTCACTGATGCCCAGCGCCGCAACATCATCGACGCCGCCGACATCGCCGGCCTCAAGACCCTTCGTCTCATGAACGACACCACTGCCACCGCTCTGGGCTACGGTATCACCAAGCTGGACCTGCCCGGCCCTGAGGAGAAGCCGAGGCGCGTTTGCTTCGTCGACATTGGTCACAGCAACTACTCGGCCTCCGTCGTCGAGTTCAAGAAGGGCGAGCTGGCCGTCAAGTCGACCGCCTACGACCGCCACTTCGGTGGTCGCAACTTCGACAAGGCCATTGTCGACCACTTCGTCACCGAGTTCAAGGAGAAGTTCAAGATCGACATCAACGAGAACCCCAAGGCCAGAGTCCGTCTTACCGCTGCCTGCGAGAAGCTCAAGAAGGTCCTGTCCGCCAACGCTGGCGCCCCCATCAGCGTCGAATCCATCATGAACGACGTCGACGTCCGTGGTTTCCTCAAGCGTGAGGAGCTGGAGGAGCTCATGAAGCCCCTCCTCGAGCGCGCCACCAAGCCGCTCGAGCAGGCTCTCGCCGAGGCCAAGCTCAAGCCCGAGGACATTGACTCCATCGAGCTTGTTGGTGGCTGCACCCGTGTCCCCGCCCTCAAGGCCGCGATCCAGGACTTCTTCGGCAAGCAGCTCAACTTCACTCAGAACGCCGACGAGGCCATTGCTCGCGGTTGTGCCTTCAGCTGCGCCATCCTTTCCCCCGTCTTCCGTGTCCGTGACTTCTCCGTTCACGACATCGTCAACTACCCCATCGAATTCACCTGGGAGAAGTCGCCCGATATTCCGGATGAGGACACCAACCTCACTGTCTTCAACAGGGGCAACACCATGCCCTCCACCAAGATTCTCACCTTCTACAGGAAGCAGCCTTTCGACCTGGAGGCCAGGTACGCCAAGCCTGACGGCCTTCCCGGCAAGACCAACCCCTGGATTGGTCGCTTCTCTGTCAAGGGAGTCAAGGCGGACGCCAAGGATGACTTCATGATCTGCAAGCTGAAGGCTCGTCTGAACCTTCACGGTATCCTTAACCTGGAGCAGGGCTACTACGTTGAGGACAAGGAGGTGGAGGAGCCCATTCCCGAGGAGAAGAAGGAGGGCGATGTATGTGAAAATTCCGATTCCGTTGGCGTTGGATCTCCAAGTGAAGTGCCGGAGACGAGGGGTTCCGTCCGCATGAACGAATCCCCCAGTTCCCGCGAAGCGAAGAGATCCAAACACTCGCCTTTCCCCCATCCTTCTTCCCCTTCATTCGCTCTTCCCACCGATAGCAGAGAAGCCACTGAACTAACCAGTGCACAGGCCATGGACGTTGACGCCAACGGCAGCGCGGATAAGCCCAAGACTCGCAAGGTCAAGAAGCAGGTCCGCATGGGCGACCTCCCTCTCTCTTCCGGCACCGCATCGCTGGACCAGGCTGCCAAGGAGACGGCCGCCGAGCGTGAGGCGGCCATGATCATGGAGGACAAGCTCGTCGCCGATACCGAGCACATGAAGAACGAGCTCGAGGGCTTCATCTACGAGCTCCGTGGCAAGCTCGACGAGGTGTACGCCGAATTCGTCAGCGACGCAGAGAAGGAGAAGATCAAGGCCAAGCTCGAGGCTTCTGAGGTAAGCCCGCCCGAGTATCTTTTGATATTTTCAGCCACTGACTTCGCTATAGGACTGGCTCTACGAAGACGGCGAGGACACCACCAAGGCCGTTTACGTCGCCAAGATCGAAGAGATCCGCGCCCTTGCCGGCCCCGTCATCCAGCGCTACAACGACAAGCTTATGGAGGAGCTTGAGGCCAAGAGGAAGGTCGAGGAGGAGGCCGCTGCCGCTAAGCGCGCTGAGATCGAGGCCCGTCAGAAGGCCGAGGCGGAAAAGAAGCAGGCGGCGCAGCCCGACAAGGCTGCTGAGTCCAAGGACGCCGAGATGGCGGACGCGGACAAGCCGGCCGAGACTGAGGAGGCGAAATAAGCGGTGAAAAAGCAAAAGTCAGTCACAGGCGTCGGTTCGGTATGATGCACGAGAAAATGATGCATTACTGGGTCGTTGGGGGTTTGATGATTGATTCCTCTATTCCCTATGCTCTTTTTTACTTTTCCAGTTTCTTGACATGACTTGCGCGTAGGATCGATATTCGGATACGGCAATGGGGCTTTATGATAGATCGATCTTATAGAGACAATGACGGGTAAAATTTCACGACTTCAATATCGGTGCCATGTGTGATGTTGAGGATTTGTTGGATGTTTTGCGTGTACCATCTCATCTACTCTGATGCATATTTGGATGGTTAACTTCTTGTTGCGCGTCCTCTCTTGAACAAGAGAGTTACTTTCAACATGTCCCTGGTTCTCACTCGTCTGCCAAGGTTCCCATTTTCGACTACCTTTGCATCCCGCAGCCCCTCCAAGGAGAAGGAAGAAAAACTTTCCAAATGACGATACCCACAGCACCGTCATCATTTGACGTCACACATCCCCACAGCCCCTCAGCAGATCCCCTGCTGCCAACCAACCCCTCCCTCACCCCCTCCCCGTTCCCCCTTTTCGCATCATCGGTCCCCTTTTTGTCCCCCTTCTGCTCTCATGCTCAAAGGGTGAAGGCACGGTGGGTGACGAAAGAATTTGGCCGACCCTCTCGACCTCGATCCGCCGAGGATATCACATGCAGCTTACGTAGGTAGTGGAATCCACGGTCCGGACGTATTTGTTCGTATCCAATACCCAAATTCACACCCAGTTATCGGACTACCTACATAGCTTGGATATTCGGCGGAATAACAAGGGTCGAGAGGGCCGGCCAACAAATTCTTTCGTCACCCCCCGCAGTGAAGGTCTCGCTGAGGCATCATCTCTTAACCCCGCAGTTCCCCCGGTCCATCTCCGAGATGCCGGCCGGCCGGTCGGTCGGTCGGTCGGTCGGGTCGGGTCGGGTCGGTCGGGCCGGGGGGCGAGCCGAAAAAAATCTCTTCAACGCCACCCAACACCCCTTCCCCCCCAACCAACCAATAAAGGGGGATTAAAGAACACAAAGGCAAAAAGAAAAATGACCACACCAGGGGTCGAACCTGGAATCTCTTGATTCGTAGTCAAGCGCCTTGCCATTGGGCCATGCGGCCAGTAACACCGTCTTTTGGTCTCGGAATATGGATTCTGAGGCAACTGTTGGTGGTGCTGCTGTTGAAGAATGGTCTGAAGTGGGAAACTTATGTAGTAAGAGCGCGGAAGGATAACGGAGGTTGGGTCGTGCGGAGGTGCTGGGAAATGGTGGGTTTGGGGGCTTGGCGGGACGTGGTTGGGTGGGGATGTTTGCCGAGGGTGTGGTGCGGAAGCGAGGGGTGGAGCGGGCGTTGTTGGTTGTCGTTGTTTGTTTGTTTGTTGATGGGATGCAGGATGCGCGTGGACAAAGGTTAATGAATTCTGATAAAAGAGTGTCAGGAGTGGTACAAAGAAGTAAGAAGGAAGTTTGAGGCGAAGGAGCATGTGTCCGGACATCGATGTGTATTTTAAAAGTACACGAATGCATCCGGACTTTGCATTCCACTACATGTCTACGCGAGGTGCAATATGTTTTAGTGCTTTGAACATTTTCTACCTCTTCGTCTCTGAGCTTCGCAAATACAATCGGGCACTTATTCTGATCACTGCCCCAATTCCCAGTAAACATCGAAACAGTCCGAATTCAATGGCGTCTCGCATGACTGTCAATACATCCGCCATCCAAATCCAAATCTCAAGTTTACTTCATGACCTTCCGGGTCTACTTCCTCATTCAGCTCGTCGGCTCAAATAGTAATGGAATAGATAACGTACCTCGCAGCGCTCTCGCTGGCATGAGAGAACGCCAAGTGATGTACGCAATACTGATCGATATGATGCCCGCCACGAACGCGACTACCACACCGATGATGTTGATCTGGTCGCCAACAGAGATAGCACGGGCGATGATTGTCATCCTTTTTCTTCCCAGAGATCGGAAGATTATTCGGCCTGAGGATATAGCTGTCAGCATGTGAAAACGCAGACACAAAATGGCCGATAAGCCAATAATCGAGCGGTAGGCTCGGTGGGCCAAGGAACAAAATCTTGCCTTACGTCAAATTCTTGCTTCAAATGTAATGGTGGCTTGAAGCTATTGCACACTCAAGGGCATCTAGTGGTCCTACTTATATAGCCCTACGAGCAAACGAAGTCACACAGAGCTCAGAACATGGAATCAAGGCCTAGCCCCACTCTGCTCGTATCAGCCATGCAGGAAGCCATGGGGATTAATTGCCGGGCGCTGCGATCCGTGTGTGCCTCACCGTAGGTGCCGTCTGCAAAGGGACACAGGACCTGCGCCTCGTGTGGGATTCGCAATGTTTCCCCGCACAGTAGTGAGTGGTGGCCGATGGTGACACAGAATGCGCAGCAAATGAGCTGCAAGGCTGAGAGGCTGGATCGCAGCCTTGTTGAGCGGACGAATGCAGAGGTAGCTAGAGCTGGAATAGGAAAGTTTGGCGACGTTCGCAGAGCCGCAGATGAACGGGGCAAATGCTGAGGGATCGGCGTAAGCGTAAGCACGCGCGTTGGACGGAATCTGCTGCCTGCGACCTGGGGGGCTTACCAGAAGCTTGTCAGAATCGCAACGGCACCTGGTGACTGTTACCGTCTCGGACTCTTTAATGCAACATACCGATGTATGCAGCTTCTGATCATATCCTTGTCTTGCTAACATTATAGGACTACGAGCTTTCAAATTATAGTCGAACATCTGGTGAGCAAGTGAGAGCGCAGTCAAAGGGACACGATCGATGTTGGAGGGTGAAGGAAATCCGAGCGAGCTTGTGGCGAGGTGCATTGCTACGAAAAGCACATGCAATTCCGATAACGGCTTCGGAACGTAGCAATGGCGCATGGTACAAGACTTAGCGAATAGAAGGACGCCGGATACGTAGACCAGCGACGAATAAAAGCAACGATTAACAATCTGTAAGACGCAGCCTTCTCTTTTCTATTCGACGAATCTAGTCGCACTACGTACTCTACACGTCCAAAATTTGGGGCGTCTTGATGCCTGGCCCAGTTGTCCTTGGTCGCTGACTGGCCAACAGGTCGCCAAAGCGGTCTCGCTTGAGCAGACAGCTACTAAAAATACAAGAGCAAATAAGATAGCGAGGCCAGTGCCGCTTCCAAAATCCCTGCGAAAGTTGCCTGTGCGGGCGCATTCATGATATTCCAATACGACTGTACTTCGAGACTTATTTTCCACTACTTACGAGAGAGATGTTCTGCATGAAAGAAATCCCTGCACGATAACTACACAGAATTAAATTCTTCCATCTTTCCAAGAGGGTTGCTGAAGCAAATATCTATATGTAAATATAACTTGTCAAATAGTATAACTATATCCAGATGCAAGCTTCAGCTACCCATGAAAGTAGGACTATGTTATCTGAAATCCAGATACAAGGAGGCTAGCATAATGTGGTAGTGTCTTGTAGAGGATAGTCGTTAAAGTTCAACTCAAGAATACCTATTTTGACTCTTATAGGGCAGAATATTTTAACAGCCGAAAGACCCATTGTGCTCCTCGATCTCGTAATGCAAGCGTTATAAGGAGGATAACGTAATCGTTAGTATGTAGATAATCGGGCAAGGATCGCTCGCGAGGAGCAGCTAGCTAAGAGGTTGAGCGCATGGACCCGCTGCGTACGGGCTAACACCGTAAGTATCTGTTCGTCTCGGTAAGGAAAAACGCAGCACATCCGGAGCCCAAGCACTTATTCAGTTTTCTCAAATGGATTCCTGAATTAAGGCAATAGGGCTTCTGATTGTTGCAAATGGTTCGTATCAAAGATTAATATCTATCCAATTGTTCATCCCAGTCAAAACCCCCCAAGCGCCGAAACAACAGCAAAAACCCAAAAAACTCCACGCAATGCACCCGAAAAAAAATACGAAAAAAACTCCAGTCCAGACACAATCAAATCCCCGCATCAATCTGATCCACAACATGGTCCTTCGTCCAAGCATCCCAATCCCTACACGTCTGCTCCATAACCATCGGCACCGTCCCAGGCAACTTATCCGCCCTCTCGAGGAACTGAATCGTATACCCCATGCTCGCATGCCACGCGATGTGGCAGTGGTAGCTCCACACGCCGGGGTTGTCCGCCACGAACTGGATGACCAGATGGCCGCCGCGCCGCGACATGTGCGTGTCCCTGCGCGCGGGGTTCCGCGGGTTCACCACCGTCCGGCCGTCCCACGGGCCGGGGCCCTCGGACAGCACCTGGAAGGAGTGGCCGTGCAGGTGCATCGGGTGCGCGGTCGGGTACACGTTGTCGAGGACGACGCGCACGACGCTGTCGCGGCGGCGGCCCGTGGAGTACACGTTCCACAGCGGCGGGAAGGAGGTGGCCCCCCCGCTGGCGGCGAGGAGCGCCGGGTCGTTGTAGTCGGTGTATTGCGTGCGGTTGTTCATGATCCACACGTGGTTGCCCGTCGCGTTCGTGAGGAGGTCGACCGTGAAGGCCATCGTGATGTCCGGGTCGGCGAGGGCTTGCGGGTAGAAGGGGACGGTGGCGTCGAGGGGGTCGTTCACGCAGAGGAAGGGCTTCGCGTCGGCGGCGAGGGCGGCGGGGCTGGCGCTGCTGGTGGGCTGCTCGGTGGGGAGGGTGCTGTTGTTGTTGTTGTCGTCGTCGTCGTCGTCGTACGAGATGACGGCCAGCGCCTCGGCGGTGTAGGTGTTGGAGCAGTTGCGCGCGATGGTGGACCGCATCCAGTACGTCTGGGCCGGGTCGGCGTCGGCCGTGACGAGGATGTCGGTGCGCTGCGCGGCGGCCAGCGTGATGTAGTCGGACTCGTAGGGGACCACGGGCACGAAGTCCTGGGCGATGACCTGCATCTTGTGGCCGTCGATGCTGAAGTGCTGCACCGCCGCCGCGCCCACGTTCATCAGCCGCAGCCGGTGCGTCGCGCCTGGAGTGAAGCGGAACTGCGAGAGCCCGGCGTTGGGCACGCACGTTGCGTTTTCCGGGGCCATGGAGCAGTCGTAGTTGTTCTTGCCGTTGATCAGGTTGTTGTCTGCGTAAGGGGCGTACACGGAGAGGTTCTGGCTGGTGGACACGGCGTCGGCCACCATTTCCGTGTACTGGCGGTGGCTGTAATCACCGAGCAGGATGGGGCCGACGTCGACTTCGTAGTCGACATGCTTCGGACCGTAGACGGTCATGGCGCCGAAGACGCCGGCTGTGTATTGAGCTGAGAAGTGCGAGTGCCACCATGAAGTGCCGTAGACGTCGGCGCGGAAGCGGTATGTAAACGAGGCACCGGGGGCGATGGGGCACTGAGTCACTCCAGGCACACCGTCGAAGTGCGGCGTGCCCTTTTGGTTGAAGCCGTGCCAGTGAAGTGATGTTCCCTCTTCCGGGCCGGTGATGTTGTTGTGCACCCGCACTTCAATCCAGTCGCCCCAGTTGGCCTCAATCGTTGGCCCCGGGAAGGCGCCGTTGACATAGATGCCGCTCTTGTTGAAGCCATCAGGCGAGAGATATTGCCGTGCAACCGTGAAGTCGTAGTATCTCGTGACTCCGGTGTTTGGTGGTTTTGAATAGGGATCGTTGCCGCGACCTTTCTTGTTTCGGTCTCCCCATGGAACACCGCATGGGAGCGGGTTGTTCGTGAGGAAATCGGGGTATGTCGGGGCATCCAAAGTGCCCAATGTGGACTGCCCGTTCGTTACCGTCTGAGGCAAAGCTTGAGTTAAGTTTCTACATCCAATTTTGTCAGTGGCTTCAAAGGTGCAATGGTTGGGCGGAGAACATACTCGGCTGAAACGCCAACTGTAAGGACAGAGGCAAGAAGGCCCCAAAGAGATGTGCACTTGGACTTCATGATTGTAGGAGAAAGGATAAACTGTGTTTTACAGAGATGGATGTTGCTTGTTCAGTTCAACTGTGTCGACAGCGCTCCATCGCATTTATACATTCTGTCTCGCCTTCTGGACTTTCAGTAATCACCCAGGGTCACAGCGACCACTTCCTAAACCGCAACACCGTAATGCTACATCCACAAGTCTATTGAATCGTCAACCATACAGACCCGACAACTCAAGCAATGTGGCTGAGCGGGACGCAAACGTCAAATTGCAGAGCGGGATGGCGGCTGGGCTAAACTAGCCATCCATGGACACTATAGCTTGACGGCTGGACCCATGGCAGGGACCTCCATCTCAGCCTTACCAGGCCATTCCACATCAGCAATAGGAGCGTGACATGGGGGCGACGTTGATCACACGGTCCCTGACCCATAGTGGATACTTCCGGGAGGATGCCGCATGTAACCAAAGAGACGGTGCACCTATCTGTGCGCTACCATGTTAAAAAGCTTGGTAGTGCTGCGGTGCGGTACTTCCCGGACGCGCTTCACAGCTGTCAATGGAAGTCATAGGACCACAAGCATTTGGGCGAAGGAAACGGTGTCTGAGCAACTCGGACCGTGGCCACACGAGAAGCAGTGGAGGATTAAGATGCCGGAGCGGGTGGTTAGAGGTATGGGGAAGCGCATCAATTTCGAGGAAAGGCTTTTGCCGTTGCTCGTCAAGGCGGAGTGGTGGGTCCGGAATCTCCGGCGGATGCAAGGGGTTAAGAAGAGTCGTAGGGTTGCACGTGAGCAAATTTATGCCGGAAAAGGTTAGGAGTAACGAGCAATGGATAGCATCGTGGATGAAGATGGTTCTAGAGCGCCCTATTTTTTTTCTAGTTTGATTGGTGCGGTAGTATCGCGTCCCGGTGGCCTGGACACGGTCACTCGAGAATAGCAACATTCCTAGCCAACGGACCTTACCCGTCATGATACTAAAGACTACTGTGTCTGACGGCTCGCGAAGGTGAATATGGTTGTCGCGTGAAATCACTGCTGGAGCAATGCTTCCGTACTTCGCTTCGACCACTTGTTATACTAGATCACCATCGTATAGTGTTTGACCACGACGCAGAAATTTTTACAACATTGCAGCACGCTTGTAGTCACTGAGGGGTCCACGGGTCCGGTCCGGTCCACTACAAGTTGCAAAAGAACTGAGCTTCCCCACATAAATTGCGTGCATCATCTCTGTTGACTTAACGATCCCGCAACCCGCTGTGTTTCTGTCCACGCGCCAACCAGTGCCGCTACTAAAGTAGGTAGGAATGCAACACTTCTTCCATTGTTCGTCATTCTATGAAACTTTTGAACTTCTAAAGCTGAAAGGGCACCGAGCACCCCATCAGCTTTTCGATCTTCCAACACCCAGTACACCCACCCCAAGTCAAAGAAACAGCAAACCGAAGCCCTCCGATCCAAACTCAAACGCCAACGCTACAACCAAAAGGAAGCCCAGGCCCCCCACTCACCCACCCACCCACCCACTCAAGCCTTCAACCCCTCCAACAACGCCCCATCCCCCTTCTGCTCAACCGCCCTGAACACCCCGCCCTCGCCCCCAACATCCACGCCCCCCTCGGCGCGGTCATACGCCTCCTCGCTCCGATCCGTCAAGATCCTCAGCTCCTCCTCACCCAGCAACCCCTCCTTCCCCTTGACGTCCCACCCCACGCCGTCCTCCCTCCTCAGCAGCCTCTGCAGCTCCTCCAGCTCCTCCCTCTCCTCCCTTCCCCGCGCCGAGTCGTTCCCGCCGCCGTTCCGCGTCAGCCCGCCCTTGCGGATGACGAGCTTCTCCAGCCGCCGCTTGCCCTCCGCCGCGTCGAGGAGTTGGGTTTCGACCGTGTTCCGCGTGGCGAGGCGGTAGACGAGCACGTTGCGCGTCTGCCCGATGCGGTGCGCGCGGTCCTGCGCTTGCAGGTCTTGCTGCGGGTTCCAGTCGCTGTCGAAGAGGACGACGGTGTCGGCGGCGGCGAGGTTGATGCCCTGGCCGCCCGCGCGGGTGGAAAGGAGGAAGAGGTTGGCCGGGGGGAGGGGATCGTCTTCATCCTCTTCTTCTCTGTTGGAGGGTTCGTCGGGGCTGGGGTCGCGGTTCTTCTTGCGGCGGGACGGTCTAGGTTTCTCGGGAGCGGGAGTTGTGGCGGGCTTGTTGAACGCCTTGATCAGCCTCTGCCGGTCCTCCTGCTTGACGCTGCCGTCGATGCGGCACGTGCGCCAGCCGCGCAGCTCCTCGGCGTAGCTCTCGAGCAGGTCGAGCTGCGTCTTGAACTGGCTGAAGACGAGCACCTTGTGGCCCTCGGCGAACAGCCGCGGCAGCAGCGCGTCCAGCAGCAGCATCTTGCCCGACGTCGCCACGAGCGTCTCGTCCGGCGGCCCCGCCTCGCCCGTCGCCGCGTCCACGAACGGGCTGAAGAAGTTGTACGGCGAGTCGCAGCACAGCCGCAGCTGCATCACCGGGTTCTGCAGCTTCTTCGCGCCGATCTGCCGCTTCGCCATGGCGAGCGTCGCGGCGCGCATGTCTTCTTCCGAGGCCTCCGTGTCCGGCGTGGAGCGCGACTCGGGCGTGGCGTCTGAATCGTCCGCCGTGGTCTCGAGGTCTCGGAAGTACTTTGCGTCGCTGACCTCCTCGTATGTCTTGCGGCCGGCGGCTGCGCGGCGTCGGCTACGACCGCTGACTGTGGTGGCGGAAGCGGGCGTGACCTCGCGGCTCGTCTTGGTGCTCTTGTTCGGCGTGGCTGCGTCGGTGCTGTCCAGGGCTTTGCGTTTGAGGCTGGTGGTGCTGCGGGAGCTTCGCGGCGTGCCGGCGTTGCTGCTCATCTGCTCGACTGCCTTGTCCTCCAGGTACTGTCGGCTGGTTCCGTCGAGGATGGCCTGGTACAGCTCGCGCTGCATGGGAGTGAGCGGCGCGTAGAGAATGTACTCCCGCTTCCGAGGCATCAGCTTTTCGACATCGGCCTTGACCCTTCTGAGGAGGAACGGCTTCAAGATTGCGTGCAGACTGGCCACGAGCTTCTGCTTGCGCTCCTCGGAGAAGATTTGCTCGTAGCCTTGGCGGTCTTTGAGCGCGGAGAAGTCAAACCAGGATTCGAATGATTCCAGCTTGTCGAAGATGGTGGGCATGAGGAAGTGAAGGAGAGACCAGAGCTCTTGCAGGTTGTTCTGCAAGGGAGTGCCGGTGATGAGAAGACGATTGGCGGACTGGTAAGACTGGAGCTCGCGGATCAGACGGCAGTTGAGGTTCTTGATGCGGTGTCCTTCGTCGATGATGATGAACTTCCATCCAAAGTTCGCAAGGAACTTCCGATCGTTCATGCAAATCTCATAACTCGTAACAACGATCGGAAACTGCGGAGACCCGGGGCTCTTCAGCTTCGCCTTCCGAATCTGTTCGCGCTCCTGCTTGCTGCCGTGATAGAGCACGACCGGAATCGTGGGCGCCCATTTCCGCACCTCTTCCACCCAATTCATCGTCGTACTCAGAGGTGCCGCAATCAAGAAAGGTCCGTAGACGCCCTTCTCCCTGAGGAAAGCGAGAAACGCAATGGTCTGGATGGTCTTACCCAACCCCATCTCATCCGCCAGGATGCCGTTCAACCCGTTCTCGTACAGGGAAGTCAGCCACTCCAGCCCCTCCAGCTGATACGACCTCATCGTCCCGCCGGTGACCAAGCCCGGCTGCCGCGCCGATCGCAGGTCCTGAATGCCAACACCCGCCGTCTTGACATCCGCCTCGGCGGCCTCCCGCAGCGCGTCCGACACGCTGGCCGTCCCGGCCTTGGCCTCGACATCCTCCTTCTTGAAGTAATTCGAGATCTTATTCCCAGCAGCCGCCGCCTTCCTATCCTTCTTCGCCGACGGCCTCCCCTTCCCCCTCGTCGGCATCTTCCTCCCCTCCCCCTCCCCCTCCCCCTCCCCGGCCGTCGCCGTCGCCCTCGTCGCCCTCCTCTGCCCCGCCTCCGCCACTTTCTCCGCCTCCACCTCCCGCCGCATCTCGCGCCTCGCCGCCTTCTCGTCCCTCGCGCCGTCTTGTTCCTCCTGCCGCTGCATCTGCGCCAGCATGATGCTGCTGTACAGCTTGCTCTGGCTGAGCAGGTACTCCAGCGCCTTGAACTTGGTGTCGACGGCCCCCGCCCCGCCCGCGATGTCGCGTCGCCGTTCCTCGGCGAGCGTCTGCTCGCGCGTCGCGTCGCGCTTCTCGCGGGCGCGCCGCATCGCGTCTTCTTCGCGCTGCATGGTGGGGGAGACGGGCGCGGCGGCGGCGTCGGCGGCGGCGTCGGGTTGCTCGGGTGTGTCCATTGTGGCGGTGGAAATTTGAGTCGTTGAGTGAGGCGGTGGCGGTTGTGGTGGTGATGCTCCGGCTCGTTTTTTGCTTTCTCCCTTCGCGGGTGGCGATGCCGAGGTGAAGGAGAAGAAGTTCACGCGCGTTCCGTCTCTGCTTTGACGCGGCCCGAACGCCGTGTGGGGAGCGTGCAAAGTGTTTCAATCGGATGCGAGTGGATGGGATGCGGACTGGGAGTGAGAAGACAAAGTGAGCGAGGTGAGTGGCCAATGGCTTAATTACTAGGTATCTCTCTCTCCAGGCTAGAGACGCGTCGACGTCACGGATCGCGGGAGACGCGACGCCAGAGATAAGCGAGGCAGCAGCGGCTTGGCGATCGAGCGTCGCGTGGATCCACAAGCCGCATCGAGTCCCTAAAGCTTCCTATTGGGAGAAGCGGCTTCTAGCTACGAGACCATGCTTGCTGCCGTTCCTGATCCTCTTCAGGTGGTGATGGTGCTACGGTGCGGATGCTGATGCGTGTAACCATCCGCAAGCCACCACCGAACCATAAAACGCTCAAAGCTGGGGGTGATCATGTGGAATTAACGCCGATTATGCCCTATACAGTCTTTACCTGCTTGAATGCCGAATACCCAACCCAACCCGCTCAACTCCGCTTCTCGTCTTCTATCTGCCTCTTCAGGTCCTCCAGCACCTCCTCTCGCGACCGCAGATGCGACTCCAGGCCGTCCACCTGCTCGCGCACCGACTGGATCTCGTCCTGCATGCCCTTTAGGCCGGCGCCCTCCTTGGCCTGGCCCTCGCCCAGCTCGAGGTCGCGCAGCTGGCGGCGCTTGTACTCGAGCAGCTGCTCGAGCTCGCGCTTGACCAGCGCGGGCTTGCTGTCCTCGCGCGTGTCGCGGCCCTTGGCCTTCATCGTCTGCTCGACGTTGGCCAACTTGTCGTCGAGGTCGCGCAGCTGCTTCTTCAGCCGCACCTCCTCCCAGTCCTCGGTCGTCTTGGCCGAGCCGAAGTCGGTGCCCTTGGGCATGTAGCGGCCGCGGTCGCCCACGCCCAGCCGGCTGAGGTACGTGTCGCCGAAGCGCGCCTTGCGCCCGGCCGTGGTGCCCTCGTCGCGGTCGACGGCCCAGCGGCTCTTGGCCGACGGGCTCTGCACGCGGTCGAGGTTGTACTCGATGTTGCCCTTCTCGAAGCTGGCGCGCAGGCTGGGCGGCACGAAGCGCGGGATGCGGAAGCCCTCGTGGCGCATGTTGAGGATGTGCAGGAAGGCGAGGCAGGCGTCCTTGCCGACGGCCTCGTGGCCGCGGGCGTTGACCAGGTTCCAGGCGCTGCGCACGTCCGTGTCGGGCACGTCGAGCGAGTCGTACAGCGGCTCCAGGGCGTCGAAGGTCACGTCGCCGCGGTGGTCCTTGTTGGCCGAGTAGATCTCCTCGTACTTGAGCTTGTCGCCGGGCGACATGTACCAGTCGAAGCCGTCCTTCAGGCCCGGGGTGTCGTCGTCGTCGTCGACGCGCTCGAACTCGGGCTGGCCGCCCGAGATTGCGCGCGTGGCTTGCACCAGGTGGGCTTTGGACTCGGGGACGAGCCAGTCGGGGAGGGTCTGCGGGACGTCGTTGTATTCCTGCGCAGACCAAGAGTTAGCCCTCCCCCTCGCGTGGTTGGTGCCCGAAAAGCAGAGGGACGTACGCCGTTGACGAGGTCGAAGATCAGGCGCATGGCGACGCAAAACTCCTCAAAGTCCAGGCGACCATCGTTGTCGACGTCGGCCAGGTCCCAGATCTTCTCGAGCTGGTCGTCGCGCAGCTGGCTGTTCTTGAGCACGGAGGCGGCCTGCTGGCCGTCGAGGTGGGAGCCGCCCTGGGCCAGGGAGGCGAAGATCTCCCAGTAGCGCTCAACCTCCCATTGTTCTATCCGCTTGGCTGCCATGGCTGGGGCTGGGGTGGTGCGGTCCGCGGCGGGGGTTAGGTGTGGGTGTGTGGAGGTATGGATCGCGGTGATGGCCGGGTAGCTGGCAGCCCCCCGAGCTGCCCGATGAGATGTGCCAAGCACCAAGCACCAAGCACCAAGCTCGCCCCTCCGCCTCCGCGTCCGCGTCCCTAATTAGCGCCGCCGCTCCGCCCGGAACCCGCTCCACGCTCACCTCACCTCCGCCCTCCAGCTCTCTCCGCCCGACCATCTGCATCCACTGCCCTGGGACACTGGCAACCTGCATCCAATGGCCGTCAACATGTCCAAACCAAGTCTTCGAGCCTCTGAGCAGGCGCCGAGCGACCCGCCCCGAGTCGAGGGAGAGCCGTGAAAGGTTGCGACAGCATGCGCGATTACCGAACGGCTGTCGAGGCGTTGGTCGATTAGGACGTGCAGGTCGACTCAGAATGCCAGCACATGCGTCTGCACACCCGCAAGCCTAAGCGAACCTACCTCATGCCGCGTGGACTCTTGCGGGAAGCTGGAGGTGAACCTCGCCGCAGTGCTGCAGATGGTCTTACCCAACGAGTCACTTCACACTTAGTCAAGGGTCGACACGGCTTCTTCCCCCCAGTCACACGGCCGTGTTCCGACCCGCGCCTCACCGTCGGCGCAACAGTGGTAAGGATTGACCGCCCGAAGACCCACCCCCTACGGCACGGTGTGAAGATTGTGCAGCATTTGGAAGCTGCTCACCCTTGCCCACCCTCCCGCGAGTCGTATGCAGCACCGTGCCCCCATATTCGCCCTCGCGCGAGCCAATGCCAATAGCTCAATTCACTGTCAGAACTCTTACTCGTCAGGGTGGATACCTTCCCGCTCTTCCGCGCAACATAAATAACTGCACACCTTGTTTTAGAAATCGTGCTTTTGCTCGTCTAGAATTTGTCGCCATGGATCCGCCGTCCCCGGCCAGCCTTACCTTTGCCTCAGCTCCTCGCCTACTGCTTGTATCCGCAGTTGCTGTAAGAACTAGCAGCTGACTATCGTTGGGGGTATTGCAGCTCATCTTAAGATCGGCAGTTTCTTGTTTTCTACGTCGGCTTGGCCGTTCAGCGGCTGTGGTTTCATCCCCTTGCAAAGTACCCCGGACCTCGTCTGGCAGCAATCACCAATGTTGGTCTCGCGCCCCTGGATCGAGTCATGCGTGACTAAGCAGATTGTATAGGTCCCATATTCCATCGACTATCTGAGCGGTAGACAGCCTTACCGCCTCATAAAGCTGCATGAAAAATACGGTCCGTGTATACAAGACAATGTATCCACCCAATCTCACCGTTCGCCGTAGGCCCCATCGTCCGTATTGCGCCCAACGAGCTGTCCTTCAACACGGCACAGTCCTGGAAAGACATCTATGGCCAACGGAAAGGACACGGCCCTTTCGTCAAGGCCCCCTTCTACGATGGAAACATGTTCGCCGACATGGCGCAGTCCATCGCGAGCGAGTGCGACCCCGCAAAGCACGCAGTGATGCGGAAGTACCTCGCCAGCGCCTTTACCGAGCGGTCCTTGCGAGAGCAAGAAGCCATCATCGGCGGGCACGTGGACGCCTTCATCTCCCGCGTCGGGGAGCTGGGATCGGCCAAGGAAGGCATTGACCTCACTCGCTGGTTCCACCTGCTCACCTTGGACATCATCGGAGACTTGGCGTTTGGCCAGTCTTTCGGAGGAATCGAGTCCGGTAGGTGCTTCGTGCCGAGCCGAGGGCGTTTGGGCTGACGAGACCCTTCGATGGTTGCAGGAAAGACGAACAGCTGGATCGAAGCCGTCATTGGAAGCATGGGACAGTTCATGTTGGCCGACACTTTCGGCCGGTTTCCTTGGATCGGCAAGACTTTGATGACGCTGAACAGCGGCGCCGTTGAAAAGCTTCTTGCTTCGGCGAGGAACCACCAAGCGTTTACCGTGGAACTAATCAAGAAGTAAGTGGAGCGATTGATGTATGTGCAAGCGCCCAAGGTCTCACATCGGCAACAGGAGGCTCGCGCAAGATACGGGCCGCAAAGACTTCATCACATGTCTCTTGGAGGGTGGTGAAGACCAGAAGCAGATGTCTGAAATCGAGCTGGCGGCTCATTCTTCAGATTTTGTGTAAGTTGAGGCTAGAAAAGACTGGTTCTATGGACACTTCTGACTCATGATATATAGCATCGCTGGAAGCGAAACCACCGCTACGACGTTGGCGGTGGTGGTATTCTACCTCTGCAAGGACCCGGCTCTCATGGAAGAACTTCAGCGGGAGGTTCGCAGCTCCTTTGATAGCTACGATGCTATCAATTCAACGAGCACTGCCAGGCTTCGTTATCTCCACGCAGTCTGCCAAGAGGCCTTGCGAATTTGCCCACCCGTGCCACTTGGTCTGCCCAGAATAGTTCCTCCGGGGGGTGACACGGTCGACGGACAATTCCTTCCCCACGGCGTATGTATTTCACCGTTTGTCATGCATCTCGGCCATGTTTACTCACAGTACGGATAGACTGTTGTGTCGACCCACCCCCTTGCAGCCACGTTTTCCGAGTCCAACTTTGCCGATCCATGGAAGTTCGACCCAAACAGGTGGCTCTCGCCAGATAACCGAGATTGCTTGGACGCCAGCCAGCCGTTTTCACTGGGCTCGCGTGTTTGCATTGGAAGAGCGTACGTAACTTCGGACAGCCCGACTGGCATAATGCAGGAGCCCCTGTCACTGACGTATAATACACGCAGGCTGGGTCTCTTGGAGCTCCGCACCGTTCTGTCCAAGCTGCTTTTCAAGTATGACCTCACCCTGATAGATCCGACACTCGAGTGGCACAGGGACGTGGAAATGCATGTGCTCTGGAAGAAGCCGGCGATGATGGTGAAAGTTCAGCCGATTTGAACAGGGGTCGGTGTAGTCAGCCCGAAGTCAATTTACGGGCGTCGATCTGTACGACGATGCCATGTGGCCATCCTTTTACCCGGCCGGGGATTTCAGATCGAAAGCTTTGACATCGAACCACCCAAGAACCAGGCATCCAACAATACAATAGTCAGGGCCATCCACTGTCGCCACTGCCGCGTCCGAGAGCTTCCTCGTTCACCTATACTGAATCGCTGATATGCAATCGAAATACAAGGGTGTTCACCGGACCCAGAATTCCTGTCATTGAATGGCTTCTGCTTATCTCCCTTCCAAGCCGCCTTTTCGCCGAGAGAGTCACCTACAGGGCTGGTTTCTTCACACTTCAGTCCGTGCGCCAGGTCCGGAGTCATTCCTTATGCAACTGCGCCGTTACAATGTGGGGGGCCCCACAACTCACTTGCCCCTTTGCGGTAACAGATGGTCTGGCCAATCACCCAACCCACGCTTTAGGGCCCCAGAAAACAACCTTTTCCAACAACCCGCGCCGCTCGCGTGGCACAGTAGTTGCTCGGCTATTGGTAGTATCCTTTTCGGACAAGCTTTACCAACGGTCAGACCCTCATCAACCCCCCACCCCTATATTGCGCAAGCGAGCCAGCCGCGCGGTAAGAAGGAGGGCCAGGCCAAACACGCGTGGGGCGCGTACTCGGGTAGCCGAAGCTCACGGTTGCGAAAGGGTGGAGTTACTGACCGTTGCCCGTCAGACCATTTGTTGCCGATCAATTCCCCGGCATCAGTCAGGGACCACTCCGGACCACAGCCATGTGAGAAGGGTGAATCAGTAACTGAGTGCTGCGCCGCACGAATCCCCATGCTCATACGCCGCAATGGCAAGATGGGGGATTTGGTGTCTCGGTGGTATAAGTGAGAATAAGTCGGGTGGTAACGTTTGGCTTGCAAGGTCCATCCCTCCTTCTCTTCACTTTGCTCCCCGTGCTCGCGTGACGGCTCTCCTTCCTTGTCCATCCATCTAACCACACCGTTCCGTTGAAGTGACAACGAAGACATTATTATGCCCGGCCTTCTGTCCACCAGACTAGACCTGCTCTCCTCGGTTCGCGGCCAGACTCTCGTGCTGCCGGACCTGTGGCAGCATTGCAGTCACTGGCCCCAGGCCGTGAACCCGGGACTCGACCGGCTGAGGCAGGACGTGAGCGATTGGCTTGACAGGTGAGCATCGGAGAGAACGAGGGTGTGCCCCTTGTTGCACCGTGTGTCCATCCCGGCACGGGGACCCTGCTGGCTAAACAGTGAATGCTTTCCCGCAGCGCCATTCCGTCGGAGAAGCTGCGCCAGGCGTTCAAGATTGCCGACATCGGGCTCCTGGGCGCCTGCGTCTACCCCTTCGCGAGCTATGATCGTTTGAAGATCGCGGCGTTGTTGAATATCTGGGTGAGTTCCGTCCCCAATCCAGACCGCTGGTACACTTGGTGCGAGAAACCGTGTTGTTGACGCAATACTATTACCGGGATCTCAAGATCTTCATCGTGGATGACGGTGAGTACACACACACACACACACACCCATACACCCCGGGAACCATTCCTCGGGGGCCCTTTTAGCCTGATCCCGAGTCATTCTTTTTTCTTGCTGACCACCCCCTTCTCTCTTCAGAACTCGACATGGAAAGCGGAACCATGGTCGACGACCTCGACACGTCCAACCGCTACCGCGCCGAACTCGTCGCCTTCGTCCGCAGATGCCTCGGCCTCGGTGCCGACGACGACGACGAACAACCCCGGCCCCCGTCCGACGACGACCACGACGACGACTCGACGACCTGCGCCGTCAACGGCACCGGATACAGCCACATCATCCAGAGCTTCGCCATGCTCGGCCGCGAGATCCAAGCCGCGTACAACCTCGGTGAGTTGCAAAAGCGACGGGGGGCTTCGAAGCATCGATCCGTTCGTTTCTCGACTAACGCGACGGCAGATCAACGGCAGAGGCTCCTCGACAACGTCGTCTTCTACCTGGGGATGACGCGGGAGGAGCAGTGTTCGCGGCTGGCCGGCGGCATCCCGTCGCCCGAGGAGTACTGGACGTTCCGGGACGGCGCGAGCGCTGTCGAGGTGTGTCTTGCGATGGTCGAGTGAGTTGGACCTCCCCGTTCACCGTGGCACTTGGTGTGTCTTGAGGAGGAGGCAGTCTTGGCTCGAAGGGGAGACTGGCTTCGGTGGTGAGACGGACTCGTCGGACTTGTGCTGACAAAAGGCTCCGCGTTGCACAGGTACCTCGCAGACGCGAAGGGGCTCCCGAGGCAAGTATTCGAGGATCCGGACATGAAGAGGCTGTGGACTCTGACGAATACCAATGTTTCGCTGTAAGTCAACCGCCTTGTTACCAGAAGTGATGGGCTGATTGAAGCTGACTCCTTCCAGTGTGAACGACGTCTTCTCAGCGAAAAAGGAACTCGTACGTGGCCACCCTCTGTTATTCTTCATCACAGCACATCACGATGCCATGGAGTCTATCGTGGGAGAGAAGGCACTGACAAGCAAATACCAAACCACAGGCCGGAGAGTCCATCGCAAACGCCATCCCCATCTGGTACGCGGCGGCGCAAGGCGGAGACCGCATGCAAGTCGCGACCGACCAGGCCGTCGCCATGTTCATCCAAACCGTCGGCGAGATCGACGACACCGCCCAAAAACTGATGCGCCGCTACGGCAACGGGGTTCTGGACGAACACCTGACGAAAGAGCTGCAGTGGTTCATCGACGGCTGCAGGACCTGGTGCACCGGAAATTACTACTGGAGGTAAGGCGTCGGTGGATCTCTTTGTGGACGAACGTATCGCTGACAGGACGTGATTTAGTTTGAGGACGCCTCGTTATGGGAAACTGGGGAAGACTGTGGGAAAGAATGGATGTCTTTATATTCCTTTGTAGGGTTCTGAGTTTTTTTTTTTTTTTTTGAGAGCGAATGCAAATACCCTTCTGCGCAGTCATGGAACGCGTTTTACGTCCCGGAGCAGTTGCCTTTTTTGGGAGTGCTGATGGAACCAACCCATGGAAAACTGTTGTTTTCAAGGTATAACAACCGAACGCTGGAGGAAATCCACTTCGGTCCTTGGAAAATCACGAGAGCTGCCCAGATTTCGACAAGTAATGATGGTGTCTTTGAAGACGCGACCCTGTGGCGGGGGCGCATCGATCGAGTTGCATGTGGGTAGTGAAATCCCGAGGTGGTGGAACGCACCACGCTTCCGCCCCGCCCATCCCGCTCCGCCTGAGGAAGGGAAAGGGGCCACTCCACGTGGAAACCAACATGTTGCTCCATGCGTCTGTGGTTTCTTTCGCGGGAGATTGCCCTTCCACACAGTGCACTGTTGCGATCCATGTGTTTCGCACGGTTTTCTTGAGACGTCGGGTTCGTAACTCGTATTTCCCTTTTGCTCTGCACGGGACTGACGTGCTTGATTGGAACCGTGCATCTCTTTTGTTCATACCATAACAATGGACCGACACCGTACTGACCGTTTCTTGGCTAGCCCGCACGCCTACTTACATGAAGTCGCATCCCCGTACTGTGCTCAGACACGGTAGCACCTCAACCATGCCGACCACCATTTATTTTGGGAACACTGCAGCGGCAAAGGTTGAAACAAGGCTAGCTTCTGGTCGAGAAGAGAGCCGCACAGCCGTGCGCACACCCGATGTTACCTTTACGAGTCCATCAACCAATCATGCGACTCCTAAATACGAGAACACTATACCTGCACTTCTATGGCTCCATACCGAAACCTCCTTCCTGAAATCTCAAGGCCGAAGTATGCGCTCCCGTATCCGACTTAAAACCCCCATGGCGCGCCTTCAGTATCGACAGTCGCTCGCTTCGCACCTCTCTTTCCGCCTGCTTCGACATTCCGCTCGTTAACATGAAGACTGCTGCTCTTGCGGGACTCGGTCTGCTCCACATCTTGCCATGTACGGCAGAGTACGTCTGGCCTTCGAAATACGATTATCTCGAGGATTTGCGGTATCTGCAGACCGGATACATTCGTAATGGCTTCATCGACGGTACATACGCACCACACCACACTCCATTGACTCTCAAACTGACAAACCACAGGTGTAAATCCTTGCGATTTCTCTTCTGCTGGGGAAGGCCGTCAAACAGCCGCAGAATGGGTCCGCACTGCCTACCATGACATGTCCACCCACGATGCCGCCGCTGGCACCGGTGGGCTGGACGCATCCATCATGTTCGAGACCGAGCGTGACGAGAACGTCGGGGATGCCTTCAACGGCACTTTCGGATTCACCAACAACTACTACAACATCCGAGCCTCCGCCGCCGACCTCATCGCCCTTTCCGCCGTCGTCGCCGTCGGCAACTGCGGCGGGCCAAAGATCCCATTCAGGGTCGGTCGAGTCGATGCCACCGAGGCCGGGCCCCTGGGTGTACCCAAGCCAGACCAAGACATCGACACGCACACCCAAATCTTCGCCAAGGCAGGCTTCAACACCAGTAAGCCCGCCCGCCCGCCTCACCACCCCAGCACCCACAAAACACTGACATCCCCTCCCCTCCCCCGCCAGGCGAAATGATCACCATGGTCGCCTGCGGCCACACCCTCGGCGGCGTCCACGGCAAAGACTTCCCCGAAATCACCCTCAACTCCTCCGCCACCAACTTCGAGCACTTCGAGACGGGCACCTCCTTCCACGCCTTCGACAACGCCGTCGTCACCGAGTACCTCGACGGCAGCACCGCCAACCCGCTCGCCGCGGGCCCCAACGCCACCACCAACAGCGACGCCCGCGTCTTCGCCGCCGACAACAACGCGACCATGAACGCCCTCGCCGACCCGGCCGCCTTCCGCGCCGAATGCGCCTCCATCCTCGCCCGCATGATCGACGCCGTCCCCGCGTCCACCGCGCTTTCCGACCCCCTCGCCCCGGTCCCCGTCAAGCCCTACATCGACACCCTCGCCCTGCTCAACGCCACCCACATCGCCCTCGCCGGCCGCATCCGCCTCCTCGCCGACCCGGACGCGTACGCCGACCAGACCGTCCACCTGACGTACGCACCCGCCCGGGGCGGCGACGCCGCCGGCAACGGCAACGGCACCGACACCGACACCCCCCTCAACACCACCATACCCACCGCCCGCGCCACGCTCAAGCTCGGCACCAGCTCCGGCCTGTTCGCCGCGGACGAGCTCTTCGCGTGGCACGAGTTCGACGTCGCGCTCCCCGCGGCGCCGGGCATCGCCGGCTTTAATGTTACCGTCGTCCGCGGCGGCGCCACGGGGGAGGCGACGACGTTCGACAACGCGGGGGCGCCGCGCGGGTACGCGTTGGACGACGGGCTGCTGTTTCAGGGGAGGCAGTCGTGCATGCCGGTGCCGGAGGGGGCGGATCCGAACGGCGTCGTGAGGGACGTGAGGGTCAAGGCGGCGGTGAGGAAGGACGTCGTGGGAGACGCGAGGGTGGGCGTGGAGGTTGTGAGGAAGGTGGCGAGGGAGGGGGTCGCGGTGCCGAAGTTGGTGGTGGAGAGGTGGGAGGAGGCGGAGGGGGCGGAGAGGGTGGAGGTCGGGGAGTGGGTGGTTGTTGAAGTTGAGGGGCGGTTGGAGGGGGATAGCTTGAGTACGACGTTCGATGTTGTTGTGGGGGAGGGCGAGGGGGAGAGGAGGGTCGAGTTTCAGAAGACGGGGCCGTTGCTGGATCAGGAGTGTGGGGCGGCGGCGCTGTGAGGGAGGTGGTTTGACTTGCCTGAGAGCGGGGAGAGTAGAGCGAGAGTAAAATAGTGTGGTGTTTCCATGTTAACTCCCGGTTGGATACAGCTCGCAGACTTGATCGAGTGAGTGTAGTGAGGGAAAGCGTCGACTATGAGGCTTTAATCACCGTAAACTTACTTCGTGCTCAGAACGCCGAGGTTCAACTACCATGACCTACCACTTGGCGTAGTGTGTAGTAGAGAAGAAGCAACATGCACTTGCAGCTTTTATAGTGCTTCTACATCGCTTTGGCCCAAGCCTGCCTTTTGTCTTCAGTCTTTGGTCAAGTCTTCCAATGCCGAGGTCGACGTGAGATTAACTGCTTCGTCCTGAATGTTGCAAATGTGCATACTGTTCCTTGTCTCGGGGTCAAGAAATCTCGACGAGGATCGCGCTCTCCAACTCAGAGGCGGCGCGCGGCTGAAATTGTCGGATAATCCACGAAGCCCTACAAACTGCCCGTTCTGGTGCAAACACGAGAGTCACTGGAATGGTAGCGGCAGTGTTTGGCTCGAGTTAATTCTCGCCTGCCTGAGCTGGTTAGGTAGCGCATGGATAACTCTCGAGGATGTCATGCGTTTTCATACGATGGATGGAGTTCGATACTCCAGTTTGCCCGCCAAAGTTCCCTCGCACCCAGCGCGGAAGCAATCTGATTCACAAGCTTGCAGACCGGCATGGTCTCGGTGGAACCATCCGGGAGTGCGCCCATTGACGCTTGATGTTCAGAGTCCATTGGCCAGTCTCCAGTTGATGCCTAACTTTCAGCCAAGGAGGCGATCTGACAAACAGGCTCGCAGACTATCAAGCATGGTATCAGGTTCCTGCTCAGTGGCCAGTCTCCACTGGCCAGTCTCTGGGTCCCGTCCTCCTGGTATTGGGTATTGGCGGCTGGTCATGTTGCCTTAGTCCTGATGAGGTGCGATCTGGCAGAAAGGCTCGCGGATCTTGAGCATAGTGTTAATGGGTCCTTCCAAAGATTGTCCTCTCTCTGGCCCATGTCCCGGAGTTAGGTCAGTAGTAGCCAGCGAAGTGTGGTAGTAAAGCGGTGCTAGCTGCTGGGCTTTGCAGCTGGGTGTGGGTGGTAGAACTTGGATTTTTGAAAGGTTAAGAATTATTAGTCAAGTAAATATACCGGCTGGACCTAGCAGAATGCTATACGAGTAGGGACAAATGCATCGTGAAAAGGCTTGAATTGCAGCTGTTGGGCTGACAACCCAGGAAAGGTGCAGGATTGGTGACGGGGTGCTGAGGCATTAGCTCTTCACTTCTCGCCGAAGTGCATGATCGCGACGTCAACGAGCCGATGAAGAGTGGATGCGACGATGACGGTGGTGATGGCAAAGGCCGGGCCGGGAGTGGCTGTTTTGGCCGCTGCAGCTGCAGGAACGGCGGGCGATCGGAAGATTGCGGCTTTCGCCCGCTGACAAAACCCGCGGCGCGGGAAAAGTCCAAGCAGCGCGTCGCCGACGTCAATTGCCCAGCAACCAGCCTGTCCATACGCCCTGCATCCGTTTCTTTTCTCTCCCTCAATTCCCTTTCGCCCCCCACCATGTTTCGCCCAGCATCGCGCGCCGCCGTGCGCGCCGCCTCCAGCTCGTCCGTCAGAGCTTCCGCTCAACGCAGACTCGTCAGCACCGCTCCGCCCACCCAGAAGTCGCGCACCTGGAAGAGCTCCGCCGCCCGCTGGGGTCTCGCCGGCGCCGCCATCTACTACTATAACACGAGCAAAGCCTTCGCCGACGAGCCTGACACTTGTACGCACACCCCCCGAGCCGCGCCTCATCCGCACGCGACAACAAGCCATTGACCAGCTCCGCCGCACACAGTCGTGACGCCCCATGCCGCCGCCGCCGCGGTAGCCACCGCCGTCGACAACGAGGACCTGCCCACGCTCGAATCCGTCGCCGCGGAGCGCAGGAAGCGCGTCGAGGCCGAGGCCGCGCGCAAGGCCGCCGCCAAAGAAGCCGCCGCCGCCGCATCACGGGCCGATGCCTCGTCGCCCGAGCAGCTGGAGGCCGAGGCCGACCAGCAGGGCGCTTTCAACCCCGAGACGGGCGAGATCAACTGGGACTGCCCGTGCCTGGGCGGCATGGCCCACGGCCCTTGCGGCGAGCAGTTCAGGGCGGCCTTCAGCTGCTTCGTCTATTCCAAGGAGGAGCCCAAGGGCATGGATTGCATCGACAAGTTCAAGTACGTGGCGAAAAAAAAAAAAAACACGGACAATGGTATTTTGAAAGATGATTTGGCTGACGCTGGCTACAGGGGCATGCAGGACTGCTTCAGGCAATACCCGGAGATCTATGGCGAGGAGCTGGAGGGTGACGAGGAGGACGGCCCTGCCGCCGAGGGCGTGGATGCCGCCGTGGCCCAGGACCTTGCGGAGGCATCGGTCAAGGCCGTTGATGCGCCGAAGCCGGCCGCGGAGGGCTAGGCTGTGTAATTCTACGGGGCCAATTGAGAGATGCAGGTGGGGTTTGGGGCTGGCAGAGAGCATTGGCGGGAGGAGGTGCGGACAACACTGCACTCATGGCACGAGTGGGGCACTGAGAGCTCTCGACGTGCTATAGGGGATCATGTATAATAGAGGATGGAAGGGAGCATCTGGCGCATGTAGAGCGGGCAAAAGCGGGTGTACAATTGGACTGGGTTCCCATTCTCTGCTCAGCGTTGAACGGACCACGATAGAAGTCTGGGGAAATTCTGCGTGCACAGACATGGTGGAGCGGGGCGTGCTTGGTGGGCTGGATCTGAGCTGTGACGTTGCTGGTGGGATTCCTTCACAGGCCTTCCCGGGCGGCAACGGGTTCTGCGCCAAGCGATGACGTAGGCGTCGCAGGCTAGCCATTTGAAGCTGCAAGCCATGCGAACCTGCACCTGCACTTCCTCTTAAACCCTCGTCCATCGTGTGACTCTCTCCATCACGCGTCAAGCTCACAAGTCTCTTCGCCATCTCCATCTCGCTCCCACCGTACTCCTGTGCATCTGCGACTCTGCATCTGCAACCCTTCACCACCTCACCACCCACTCAACGCCCTCGACACCCAAGCAACCATGTCGTACGCCGATGTTGCTGCTAGCGGCCCTTCGCAGTCCGCTGAAGAGGTGAGTCACGCCCATTGCTGGTACCGCTGAACGCGCGCAAGCTAATTCTGTCGCAGGCGTAAGTTTTTTTTCTTTTCCTGCCCTTTGTTACACCAGCACACGCGCGCGCAGCCAGGGCGGTGATAAGCAAACCATGCGACGAGCGGGCAGTGTTCGGGCAGCAGAGAGGCATTGCGCGACAGGCGTGCGAGCTTCGGGTGCGCATGGCACGGTAGCGAACGGTAGGGCTGAAGACGAGCCCAAAGAGCGCAGCCGTGCGGATCGTCCAACCCTTCAGTTTCAAACGCAAGCCGCGGCATGCCTCTCCTGCTGCAGAGCACTCCCTTTCCTTCGCCCCATGGCTGCCACCCTGTCGCCCCAGGTCGCGTGGGACCTGTTCCCGTCGTCGTTGCGGCGCATCTCCATCACCGACGAGCTACTTGCAGAACTGGTCCAACCGCCGCCCGCTCTAACTCCTGAACCCACCAGACGCGCCCCGCCCGTTCCCCAGGTTGCCCACACCGACGAATCCACCCACTCGCTGATCGATGTCGACTCCCCGCACATCTCGTCCGTCCCCTCCGACTACGAGTCGCAGACGATAAAGACCGACACCCAGGCCGACCGCGTCGAGCGCGAGATCGAAGCCCTGGAGCGCCAGGCCACGGAGAAGCTCAGGAAGGACCGGGCCAAGGCCAAGGGGCGCAAGGCCGGCCAGAGCATCCGCGACAACGCCGGTAACCCCGTCGTCATCGGTAACGTCGTGACCATCGGCGCTCTCGGCGCCGTCCTGGGCCTCGGCGCCTACAAGAAGTACAACGCAGGCCAGCTCAACTGGAAGGTCGCCGGCGCTTGGGCCGGTGTTGTGGGTCTCTTCGGCGTTGCCGATTACTACGTTTCCAAGTAAGTCTCTTTCACCGCCTTCGTCTTGGCCCTGGCCCCCGGCCCCTTTGATATGCTGACACATGATCATCACCAGATTCTTGTTCGAGAAGTTCCCCACGAAGAAATAGACGACTTCTTATGATACCAAACGCGGCGGCGTTCTGCGGACATTTCCTACCTTCTGGTTATCTTTTTTTTTCTCCACTTTGCCGGGTTTTTGCTGGTTCAGGCTCAGTGACACCATGAACCGTGTCACTTGATTTTGTAATACCACTTCAATAAACTACAAATCCAACTCTGTTGAACACTATTCCATAAATTTCAATTGCGTGATGTTCTTGTCGCTTTTCCATTATCTGAGCATTACCATTTCCATGCTTGTACATACATCGCCCTTTCCATACTCGCACACAACACCCCTCCCCAACCCTCAACACCACCTTCCAGCCTCCATTTCCCGCTCGTCCTCCTCCCCCCCAACACCCCTCTCCTCCAGCGGCGCCACCCCATCAACATCCAACGCCACCCCCACCCCCAAATCCTCGCCGTCGACGGCCAGATCCGGATTCTCGCCCGCCCACGCCTCGTTCCACCACCGCACCACCAACCCCCCCATCCCCACCCCGTCCACCCCGTCCGCCCCCCCGCCCCCGTTCCCCCCCATCATGGCCATCATGCCCCCCACCACGGCCCCCACGGCCGCCTCGCTCGCCACCTCGGCCTCGATCCCGCACTCGCCCTTGACCATGCACCTGTTGCCCCCGCCGCCGTTCCCCCCGTAGGGCTCCTTGTACACGCGCATCCGCGGCGCCGCCTCGCCGTCGTACCAGCTCCCCCGCCGCGCCAGCCGGAGCGGCGTGACGTCGCGGTCCTCGCGGCGCGAGCGGATGCCGTGGGCCTCGAGGTGCGCGAGGATGCGCCGGCGGTGGCGGAGGAGGGCGCGGTGGGCGCGGGAGACGGTCCAGGGCGGGGGGTCGGTGGGCGTGGTGGGGTTGGGGTTGGGATCGGTGGTGGGGGAACCGGTGGGGGAGAGCGGGAGGGACGGGTCGTAGGGGACGGCGCTGGCGATGGTGGTGAGGCGGATGTGGATGGTCGGGGGGGAGGCGGGGGTTTGCGCGGGGAGGCGGGTGAGGGCTATGTGGATGGGGCCGGGCGGGTGGGCGTGGGCGCGGTGGTGGGCGCGGTCGTGCGTCGTGGGCGAGGGGGTGGTGGAGGAGGGGAGGTGGAAGGGGGTGGGGTCCCGGTTGTTGTTGGCGTCGTTGTTGGAGGGAGAGGGGTCGTCGTCGTCGTCGTCGTCGTCGTCCGGCTGGTTGGACTGACGGGCGTAAAAACGCTCCTCCTCGTCGCGGGTGCGTCGGCGGCCTCGCGGCTCGCTGTCGTCCGAGCTGGTGGTGGGATCGGTTGGCGGTCGCTCTCGTCCCTCCTCCTCCTCCTGCCGCGTGTCCATCCTGTCGGCGGAAGGGAGTGGGTCGGACGATGCTGCTTCGGCGGGAGCGAAAACATAACGGTGGTGGTATTGTTGTTCCTCCTCTATTGCTGCTGATACTTCTGCCGGCGTGGGCGAGTCCGACCCGTTTTCCTCTTCTTCTTCGTCTTCTTCTTCATAGTTGTCGTCGCCGTCGGGGCTGTAGGTTGGGTCGCTGGTTGCGGATGATTCCGAGGATGGCGGGGAGAGGACGAGGTCGGGGTCGTAGTATTCGTCGTATTGTTCGTCTTGCATTGTTTCTTCTGCGTCCATGGTGCTGGGTTTTTATCTGGGTCTGGGATTGCGTTGGAGATGGGAGGGAGGGAGGGAGATTGGTGGGAGGAGGAGCGACTTGTGGTGTGGGTTTTATGTAGTGTTGCGGATGTCATGTTTGTGATTTCCGGAGGCTGCTGGAAAAGCTGGACTGTTTGCTGTGGGGTGGTGAGTTTGTGCTTATCGTGGCTTTGTCTACTTGTTGTTGGTGGCTTCCTGGTTTGGCTGGTGATGATTGTCTTTGTGCATGCAGTTTTGCTGCTATCACGTACCCGTCTGCTATTGCCCGGCAGACGGTTGAGGGTGTCAAATGTTATCTGGATATATGTTGTGCGTGATGGACGTTTCGGGTGCAAGTCCATTTTAGGTTATTAAAGAAGAATCGATCCTTAGCAATGGGTACTTGGAAATTCCACGATGAACATGTACGTCTAGATAATTGCTTCAACTGCCTGGAAAGTATCACGTACTTTATTGCAATAATTAGCGAGCTGATCTCGCAAGACTATCAACGTTTGCTCAAACGATGTCAGTGCAGCGGGACGTGATGGCGGCCACATCCCTGCAACTCCCACTTCCCGGCATGTCAATCATTTCCGCATCCCAAGAACCCCGCAAGATAGGCACTCGTATCTTTTATCATCGTCCCGAGCCCGAGCGTTACATCGCTTGCACCTTTTCAGCATCCAGCCCGCGCCGTGCCTGGCTACGGAAGCCGGGTACCTTTTTTTTTTTTAATTTACGCATGCCAACGTATAGCACCGGACTTGGTCCCCTGAACAATGTTGTCGTACGGCAACGTCGCCTCCGCGCTATCGGGGCCCTTTCCCCTCCTCAAGTGTAGCATTCCAGCGTCGAACCACGGTGGAGTCGCGCCGTCATTGAGAGCCCAGAGTGTAACGCTCTTTGGCCCATTGATTGTGGAGATCTAAAAGGCCAACATCCCGTCGTTCACCTGCTTTTTTTCTACTTTTAACTCGGATTTACGATGCGGTTCACGACTGCAGCATCCTTCGTCCTATTGGCCGCGAGCGGTGAGTATTTCTGCGTACCTAGCTTCTGTGACACGACGTGCTGATCCCGATCTTGAGGCTCTGCGCGGCTCTTGACCGTTCCGACCCTCCCTTTCGAGCCCGCAAACGGATCCTTATCGATCGGCAGCCTCCGCTCCATCGTTGTCGATGAGAGATACGTCGACACCGTGAATGGAGATGGAGAAACGCTCATCCCACCCACCCTGCTGGATTTCGCTCAGACTTTCGCCACCGACTTCAGCAAAACCCTTGGGGCGAACGCGAACCTGACTCTCACGACCGGCACCGCTGCCGAAACAGGCTCCATCTTCCTGACATTGGACAACACCACCGACTTCCTCGATGCCGCCGGCCGCCAGACGTCCGAGGGCTACAGCTTCTCAGTCTCAGGCGATGGAGTTACGATCGCCGGAGCCAGCCCTCTGGGAGCATGGTGGGGAACTCGCACTCTCCTCCAAGCCGCAGTCCTCAACAACGGCACCGTCCCGGCCGGTTCCGCCATCGATGCCCCCGGCTGGGCTACACGCGGCGTCATGCTGGATGCCGGACGCCACTACTACCCGCCGGAGTTCCTGGTCGAGATGTGCTCGTATCTCAGCTTCTTCAAGCAGAACACGTTCCACCTGCACCTGAGCGACAACATGGGCAGCGTGTACCTGGACAACTACGACTTCATGATGGGCCTGTACGCCGCGTTCCGCCTCGACTCAGACTCGTCGGAGCTGGCCGGCCTCAACCGCCGCAAGAACGAGTCCTACACCAAAGACGTCTTCGAGGGCATCCAACGCGACTGCGCCGCCCGCGGCGTCACCATCATCCCCGAGATCGAGACGCCGGGCCACGCCCTCGTCATCACGCAGTGGAAGCCCGAACTAGCGCTCAGCACCGACTACAGCATGCTCAACCTATCGCACGCGGACACGCTACCCACCATCCAATCCATCTGGCGCGAGTTCCTGCCGTGGTTCCACAGCAAAACCGTGCACATCGGCGCCGACGAGTACGACTCCTCCCTCGCCGCCGACTACAACGACTTCGTCAACGCCCTCAGCGCCTTCATCGCCACCGAGACATCCGGCGCGAAGGCCATCCGCATCTGGGGCACCTTCCCCCCATCCCCCGCCTACGCCAACAACATCCCGCCCAACGCCACCTCCATCCAGCACTGGGAGTTCTTCGAGGACAACCCCCTGTCCGACTACCTCGCCCGCAACTACTCCGTCCTCAACTCCGACGACGCCTTCTACATCGTCAACAAGTGGTCCGGCTCCTACCCGCAGTCCCTCGCCGCCAACACCTCGCGCATCTTCCACGGCGACCCCGCCACGGGCGGTCCCTACGCCCCGCACGTCTTCGACACCGCCAACCCCGCGAACAACCCGCCCCGCTCCCACCCCGGCGTCCTCGGCCACGTCGCCGCCCTGTGGAACGACTGCGGCCCCAACGCCACCGTCTACACCGAGGCCTACCACGCCTGGCGCGACTACCTGCCCGCCCTCGCCGACAAGCAGTGGGGCGGCGACATCGCGGAAGCCGAGTACGCCGCCGCCTTCGCCGCGCTGCACGCCGCCGTCCCGGCGCAGAACCTCGACCGCGCCGTCCCGTCCGTCTCGGCGACCATCCTGCGCTACGACTTCGCCGACGTGGAAGGGGTGACGGTGCCGGATTCGAGCGGGAACGCGTACGACGGCGCCATCGTCGGCGGGGGCAACGCCGGTTGCGCAGTCGACGCGGCCAAGGGCGCGGGCGCGGCCGCGCTGCGGTTGGACGGCGACTGCTTCGTCCAGACGCCGCTGCGCAGCAAGGGCCGCGACTACACGCTTTCCTTCGCCGTCTTCCCGGACGCCGCGTACGCCGCCGCCGGCGCGCTGTTCGCCGGCGGGGATTCCGCTCTCCTCGCGGGCAACGGGTCGAGTACGGACGTCATGCTTGTCGCCGGCGGGTACGCGTTCGCGCTGAATTACAGCTTGCCGCTGGGAAGGTGGAGCGAGGTGAGCTTGGTCGGGAGCGGGGATAGGACGTTTTTGGATGTGCGGGAGGAGGGGACGACGGAGCGCATGGAGTTTACGACGGTCATGGGGATACTGGGGAATAGTTTCGTTTGGGAGAGGGTGGCGGTGGAGGCGCCGGTGGGGCGGATCGGGGAGGGGTTTGTGGGGTGGGTGAGGGATGTGGTGTTGAGGGATGGGGCTGTGTGAGTGATGTGCGACGACGCGGGAGATTTGTCGGGAATGGCGAGTCAGGCTGTGGGAGTGCGTGGGTGGCTTCGTTCCGGGTCTGTTCGTGGCGTGTTCGGTTGCTGGCTTGAAGTGTCGTGTCGAAGTCCTGTCTTGCATTGCGGTTTCGCCGGCTTCTCCCCTTTCCCTGGAGGTGCGAGTGGTCGTCTGTTTCTTTTGATAGTAAACCCCTTCTACTTTCTCAGTCTTTTCGAAGGCCAGGATACGGCTGTTACGCCAGATCTCGGGCCGCCTGTCGATTCACTGAGCGCAACGTGCTCGTCCCAAACGGGAAAGTGATCGGGCGCGATATACTGGATCCACAAATCGGATCGCTACACTAATAACCTTCCACCCGGGCAAGGGCCATGCAGCACACCTTCTACCAACGTCTACTAATCGATCGTCACTGGCTCGACAGCTTCCATTCTCTCACATATAGCGTTTCCATCGTGATATCAGTTCGACGAGAACACTTCAAGTGGTGACTCGGTTTGCTGCACCAATTGATTTCGGCATGGCTGCCGCCAAGACGGCTTCTGACATCCCGAGCGTGGCTTTACGCCACGAAGAAAACTAATCGACGCCATGAAGGGCCGACCCGTAGGCCATCAGGGGTTCAGGAGATCGGCAGCACAGAGGGATTATAAAAGACTCTCGATTCGTGCCGCAGGCTCAGCAGCCAAGCTACAGCTTCAGCGGCGAATCAGACTTCGCTTTCCTGAAGCAGTTGAAGGGAGAGGCCGCAGTCCAAGATGAAGTTTACCTCGCTCGTTTTCCTTAGCGTCGTGCTCGGCGCTCTCGCGGCGCCCTCGCAGCCGCAGCGCCGCGGCAACACCAAAGAATATGATATCGTCATGGTTCCCGACGCGGACATCGCCTCCGTGCTCGCCATCCTCAACCTGAACTCGCGCATGGAGGACGTCCTGGCCACGTACAACAACACACTCTTCAAGGGCTTCTCGGGCGCCATGACGGCTGAAGAGGCGACGATCCTGAGCGCCATGCCGAACGTCGTGGCGATTGACGAGGTCGTCGAGGTCAACGTCGCCGCGTCTCGCAACGACGCTCCCTGGGGCCTCCAGCGCATCTCGCAGAGGGACACCATCCACAGCTCGAACTATCCCCTCGACCGGACGTCAGTCATTCTCTGCCTTCCACCACATGTCGATCTGAAAAGCTGAAAAATCCCTACTAGGTTCAAATATACGTACGATGACACCTCCCTCGGAGAAGGCGTCGACGTCTACGTCCTCGACACGGGCATCTACACCTCGCACACCGAGTTCGGCGGCCGCGCTTCCATGGGCTACACGTACTGGAAGGGCAACAACACCGACGGTCACGGCCACGGTACGTCACTCTCTCGTCTCCATACCCTCTCCCCCCTCCCTTCTTTCCCACACACCTCTCATTCGCCTCCTCCTCCTCCTCCTCATTCTAACGCATCATTTCCCAGGAACCCACTGCGCCGGCACCATCGGCGGCGCCACCGTCGGCGTCGCCAGCAACGCCAACCTGATCGGCGTCAAGGTGCTGTCGGACGGCGGGCCCGGCCCGTCAACCGCGCTGCTGGCCGGGCTCGACTTCGTCGCCGGCAGGCACGACGAACGGTCCAGCGAAGGAGATTTCATCGCATCCGTCATGTCGCTGTCGCTCGGCTTCCCCGAGCGCTCGGCCGCGATCGAGACGGCGGTGGAGAAGCTCGTCGAGGGGGGCGTGCACGCCGCCGTGAGTGCCACACCACACCACACCATCCCTCCCACTCCCTCTCTCTCACACACACACACTCCCTCCCTCCCTCCCTCCCTCCCACTCCTTCGTGTTGCTCTTTTCCTCAGCATCCCTTTCTTCCCCCCCATCCCACAGCAGCGCAGAGAACAAGAACGAAGGACTGACCACGACCGCGCACGCACAGCTCGCCGCCGGCAACTCCGCCACCGACGCCTGCACATTCACCCCCGCCGCCCTCGGCGGGTCCTCCTCCTCGTCCTCCGTCCCCGTCGTCACCGTCGGCGCCGCCACGTACGACGACCGCGTCGCCGACTTCTCCAACACCGGGCCCTGCGTCGACGCGTACGCGCCCGGCGTGTGGGTCGCGTCCGCCGGCATCCCGGGGACCGGCGAGTACGTCGTCAAGTCGGGGACCAGCATGGCCACGCCGCACGTGGCGGGTTTGATGGCGTATCGCCTCGGCGGGGAGGGCGGGAGGAAGGGGGAGGGCCCGCGGGAGGTGAAGAGGTGGGTTGTTGAGGGCGCGGTGGGGGGCGTGTTGGTGAGGGGGGATGGGTCGAGTGGGGAGGGGGAGGGGGAGCGGTTGGTGGTGGTTAATAATGGGGCGGTTGCGGAGGAGGGGGCGGGGGGGTCGCCGTGGTGGGGTTGATGGTGGCGGTTGGTGTGCTTGGAGTAGGGGGAGGCTTTTGTGCGGGGGTGTTGTTGCGGTAACGGAGGGTTGGGCGTTTTGGGCGGCGGTGGTGGTGGAGTGTTGATGATTCGCGGTCATGCGGCCTGGATAGAAAAGGAGATGGTAAATAAAAAGGGAAAGCTACGTATGGACTTGACTATATATATGTAAGGTATAACATCTTCTGAAAAAGAGACGTGGGTAGGTTCAATCCTTTCATCACCTGCTGTGACGCCATTATCAAATACACACTAGAGCCCAGAGCCTCGTGAGCGAAGGTATTAAATTCTAGTCTAGCATCGTTAACCAAAATGGGCTGCTCGATCAACAACCCACATAACCAGCAGATTAAAGGCGTACGTGAGAAAGAGCAAGTGCTTTCCGTAACCCATTAAACCGAGACCATCCATCTCGCCTTCAGCCCCGCTCCCCAACCCGAAAAGCCGGCGCACACCACACGCCCCTAATACGACAACTTCACCCACTTCCCCTCGGACGGAATCCCATCCACAACCACAAACAACAAATACACACCGGGCTGCGCCGTGCTGGGTCCGGGCGGCGCCTTCGCCGTCCTCTCCCCCACCCCCGCCCCCTCCGCCTTCGCCACCTCCAACTTGATCATCCGCTGCCCCATCGCCACCGCATGCGTATGAAACCCGGGACTCACCATCACCACCTCCACCACCCCGCCCTCCACGCTGCTCCTCACCGCAAACCGCCTCCCGTACACCACCGCCTCCGGCGCGACCTCCAACACCGGCCGCGCCCCCTCCGCATCCATGTACGGCGGCCTGAACACCTCCACCCGGTACTCCGTCGGATACCTCGACCCCGCCCGCTGCTGCTGCTCGAGGAACGCCCGGCGCCCGTTGTTCCCGAACGCCGGCCACCCCCCGGGCACGCCGCCCTCCCGCGCGTAGAACACCGCCGGGTTGCCCCCCGCCACCAGCACCGCCCCGCTCGGCAGCAGGCTCGCCACGCTGTGGTACAGCCGCGGGATGCCCGTGCCGGGCATGCTCGTCCACCGCCGCCCCGCCGCCGCCGCGCGCGGGTCGTAGATGAGCGGCACCAGCACCGGGTCGTCCGCCATGTAGCCCCCCGCCGACCCGCGCCGCGCGCCGTTGACGAACAGCACCGTCCCGTCGGGGAGCAGGACGCCGTCGCTCATCGTCTGCGGGCCGTTGGGCAGGCTGTCGGTGCGGGTCCACGCGGGGGCCGCGGCGTAGGGGGCGATCGTGTGGCAGTCGTCCAGCGCCTGCGGGGCGGGCATGGCGCCGCTGGACCCGCCGCAGAGGAGCACCGTGGGCTCGTATAGCGGCGCCGAGAGCGGGAGGAGCACGGACGTCGCCGAGGAGGGGAAGGTGCGCGGGTGCAGCGGGGCGTCCGGGAGCGCTTTGGCGAGCCGGTCGGCGTGGTAGTCCCAGATGGCGGCGCGGTTGCCGGCGAGGGTGAAGACTTCGCTGGCGGCGCGGGGGTTGGGGAGTTGGTGGACTGTGACGGACGTGTGTGTCAGCCGTCGAGAATGGTTTCCGGGGCGGTTGGTTGGAGAATGGGGGGGAGGGGGTGGAAGACTTACGGATGGGGTAGAGGTTGTAGGACTTGTTGGGCTGGTTGTTCTCCGCCTCGGTGAACTCGAGGATGGGCAGCGTCACCGGCGGGGGCGCCGCCGTGCCGTCCGCCTTGATCAGCTCGTACGTCGGCACGTTGATGCTCGCCTCGTTCAGCACCAGAAGTCCCTTGTTGGACCCGCCCACCACCAGCACGTCGCCGTTGGGCAGCGTCTCGGCGGTGGGGTACCACCGGCGCGCCTGCAGGTTGGCGGCCCCTGTGGCGAAGTCCATCGTGCAGGCACCGTCGGCGCAGGGGCCCGGCGCGTAGGTGCGGATGGCGTCGAAGCCGTCGCCCACGCCGGCTTTGGCGTCGGGCTCCGCGCCCGCGAAGTTGACCATGGTGCCGTCCGGGAAGAAGGCGCCGGCGGAGCAGAAGGTGTTGCTTTTGGGGTGCAGCTTGCGGAGGGCGTTGGTGTTCAGGTCGTACTCGGTCGCGAAGACGGCCGTGTCGGTGCCGTCGTAGTTGTAGGCATCTGGGGAGTGGGCGCCGGTGGTGAGGTTCGTCCCGGGTCCGCCGAAGTTGGGGTGGTAGCTGCGGATTGCGTCAGGTGGGCTGCTCGGGGGAATCGGGGATGGCCTTTGAGACTCACTTGTCAAGAAAGACGGCCGTCTCGGTGAAAGGAGGGATGAAGAGCATCTGAGCAGCGCACCCAGATGTTCCTACTGTCCTGAAGCCAGCAGCTGCGGCATGACGGACGACGGCAGATAGAGCTGCCTGTAGTAGAGTGAGCAAGAGCTATAGAAGCCGGCATGGAAATCTGACTTACCGCCCGGAGGAGACGGGATTGCATAGGAGATATTATTTGAGAAGAGATGCTAAATGACAGATTGACACTCGGACCAGAATTATGGTATTAAAAGAACTATCGTTTGGAGAAAACGTGAATGATTGCTGCGTGGTAAAGCTTCAGTGCCGATTTGAAAGGGCGACGTGCTCAGCCTTTTAATATGGAAGAGTTGACTGAAAGCCGTCTTGGACTAACAGGCCATTTACGAGTCAGTAGGGCTGGCCAGCAGCTCGAGATCAACACAAGGTTTCTTAGACTTGGCTCGGCAGGTGGTCGTTCGGGTTCCAAAATCAGCACACGGGCCCTTGGGTACTCAGCCGCACGGGATTTGGGCCACTCGACGCGCCACCAAGTATCGGCGGTCGGCGGTTCTGGAGGACATCATGCCATCTTCGGCTTGGCGCTTGGCTTTACATAGTGGTGGACGAGAGCTTCGCGTCCTTGTCAAATGAGTGTTTTTCGTTGTCTCTCATTATAGTGCCAGATTGATTCATAGGCTTGCCCCCTTGAATTCCGCGGTAGGCATTTTAGCGTCTCTCATCTGGTAGGGAAACTCTCTGTTCTCTCTCCGTAGGTTCCATGTTGACATGTGAATCGAGAGGACCATGAACACGGCCATGTAACGATGGAGAGCCGCCGGCTTCACGGGAACTGCGGCGAGAATTTGCGAAGACTAATGGCAGTAGTGAAACCCCGGATGGTCAATCAATCGACACGATCCGGCACCAGGGCACATCCTGGGACCACCGCAGAGATTCGCCTCGATGGCCGAATAGAGCAATGGGAAAAGGGGGCGATGGAGAGAAAGGCAATGGGGGGATACGAGGAGCGGTCGGTACTAGCTACTCACTACCGCACGCTAGGCAGCCTCGTTGACGTCGGCGGGAGATCTGAGGAAACCGGAGGCGTGGACTGGGGCGCCACAACGTCGATCATCCGGGATGCTGCATCTTGGCCGGGCTCCGCACGTCCTGTACGACGGGTTGTGCGCGCTGCATCGTTCTATTACTCGTCGGAATGGTCTCGACGTTCTATTTTCGATCGAAACGGCGCCGGTTCGACGTTGCCGCTCAACTCTCCCGCAAGCCACCAGCCACCACAGCCTCCGCTGTACTCCGGCTTGTTGATCAGGTCGAGGTTGCTGTCCGAATGGTCTTTGGCTGCTACTCTTCACGTTAGTCTTGCGACGTTCCATGGCAACGTGTACGGAGAAAGAGTCCACAATCCGTATTCACCCGCGCCACATACGGTTTGAGGCGCAACAAACTACTGCCGTGGCGCTCGGCGTTGTGTTTAGTTCTTGCATCTCCACAGAGATTCTTCGTCCCAAGAGTTGCCCCACCGCCCACCATATGGATACGACGCTGAAGTGAGAGCATGAGTCGTTACACTGTGGAGCTGTTTCATCCTTACGCACGTAACCCACAGATGGGCTTGAAATTCACTTTGAAGACCATAGGTTTGATTTTTTGTCTGATCTCTTTGAACCCAACAGATGATGCAACCTTCGCACAAGGCCTATATACAGGAATTTTATTACGAATCATAGTGTATAAAAGTATAAGAAATCACTGTTATGACTAATACTGATCGTGTCTACGCAGGACTAACGCATCCGAGAAAAAATAGAGTCCGAATTGAATTGTAGTCTACGCGCTAAGCTAGGACACGATAGGTTTTTCTTCAGCAGGCTATGCAAAGAAATGCGGTCTGAAGGCCTGAACCATTCATATTATCGTAACAGTCTCATACTTAAGATCAGCCTGAACCCAACGTGCCAGATACGCCTAGTCCATACCGATTCGGCGATATGATGTACCGTAATTCTCCACAAGCGTGATATTCAGCATTGGTGGCGGTAGGGGAGCCTGTCCGTTGCAATCAAATAAAGTCAGGTTCTCGCTCCTGTCCTGCAAAATTTCCTCCCCGGCGACCACAGCTCTCTTAGTCTCCTCTTGTGAGCGGCCTTTCTTGCGAATACTAGGATAGCGAGACGAGAATCCTCGCCGAAGGCACCTGTTGTTTGACTCCGGGCTGGCCTTGTTGAAGACCGAGAGTGTGATGGCCTTGACTGTGGGACCATGCCGCCAGGATGACGTTGACAAAGCCGCACCTCCAATTTTTCGGCCCCGACGGGATATCTCACAGGTTTATTCGTCATGAACGGTAATCTCTAGCATTGCCGTCTGTAAGTGACCAACCAAGGAGCCAGGGGTATAAGTTGATGGAACGGTTGTTGTGTCTCGTTGGTTTTCATTTTTCTTCGAATCCAGAGTTCGGTAAAACAAATTGTAAGTGGGCCAGGGAGCATGCGCCATGGCGCTCATCTCATCGAATGTGTGGTTGTGGAAGGACTGAAGTTCAGAGGGTCGTGGAGCCCCAACGCAGTTTTGACTCCAAGCCAATGCCATATACAAGAAAGGTAAAAGACCCAGCTCACAATCGAATACCCTGTCGCAATCCCAGTTGCGGTACACCGATAGGTTATGCTAACCAATCCAAGATCGCGGTTCGTTGTCGGAAATGATGCGCTCAATCAAAAGCTGCCCATCAAATTCCACACATACTGTCCACTGCACAAGAGCGCCACAGAAAATGAATACCTATATTCTATGGCTTCGACTTGGCCGGCCATCTTCTGTGAGAGAACCAGGTCATTAAACATACTAGAGGATGCGCGACAAATGTGCCAGCTTTTAGGTGAAGATGCCGAAGGGATTAAGAAAAGTCACTCACCAGTGGAGGTTCCGGATAAGGACATTCCGTCTTAGGCGAGGGATTTTGCCATTAGCCGAGGTCGGAGATTGGCAGATTCCCCGGGTGTGAAGAGCCCTTCAGCGAGTAACTGCACCTGCACAAGCAGCCTTCGACGGCCCAAGGAGAAACTCTTCGCGCACCACAACTACTCCTTCTCAAGCAACGAAAACCCCAATGGGGGTTCCTTTGTCTCGTTTGAATACAATCTTGAGTCTCCTCTTACTTTGAGGGTCTTAGAGAGCAAAGTGGGACGTGTCGTGTCGGTATTCCAAGACGAACAACCAGGGTTACCCCAGGATGATTTTATACGCTGTTTTAAGACCACCAAAGACATCTCGAAGCGGTGGTGATCCCGGGCGAAGAGATAGTGTGGATTCCGGATTTACCCTATGAATTAACGCGTACGTGAAGGTGCGGGTGACGAGTCAGTTTCCTATGCTCCCAAGCATAATGACGTGGCCATGGTGGAACGCTTTGATTTCTGGCCGTGTGTTGGTAGGTTCCACTCTATTGACGTGGCGTGCGCACTCGACCATGCATTCAACCGTTCTTAAATCCGTCCCGTCATATCAACCCTCGCTCGAAACCGTATTGCGTCATTCAATTTTCGCCGCAAACACACAGAGCCTTTTCCACGCGATGCCGCCGACACAAATGAGCCTATCTCGACCCGATTGCTCCCTGTGCGATAACTTGGCCGAGCTACGAGACGTTGAATTGACCCCCGAAACCAAGCACAAGTTCTTCCATGGAGAATGCTCGACCTGCGAACGCCAGCAAGACAGAGCTCTGTGCGATTTCTGCCGACACCTGCGGATCCGACACCTGTTCTTCTGCACTTGGGCCCCGGACTATCCTCACGCATTCGAACCAATTTCTTGGATCCGGCTGAATCTGGAATCCCCGTCATGGAATTGCCCGTTTTGCCAGCTCCTGATGTACATCATAGACCGGGATAAATCGTTCTTCCCCAGAAGCCAATATGAGATCGACAAACGGCGTCAAGCAGCTCATTTAAGGCTGATCCGAAACAAGGATGATGATTCATCGATCGTGGAGCTTCTTCTTGGGTCGGTCCGCTATCCCATCTTGCTTCGCGAGAAGTTTAGTCAGTGGGAACGATTCAAATACCTAACCAGGCTCTTCTTCACGAGCTTGCTGGAGAACACCCCACTGCGCGTGCGCAAAACGGTTCGATGGGATCAGGTTAGGAGATGGCTGGAACAGTGCGCGAACGACCATGAACAGTGCTCAAAAGAGCGTGTGAGAATGGACGAGAGGCTGAAAAGGCTCCCAAACGGCTTCATGGTAATTGACGTGAGCGAGAGAAAGATTGTTGATGGAGGCGAAGAGTGTAGATTCGTGGCCCTGAGCTACGTCTGGGGGGGCAACCCGGACGATACGAAATTGAGGGCTACCACAGGTGCAATGGAAAACCTACGGCGCAGAAACGGCCTCCCAGCTCATAAGCTCCCGGCAACTATCGAGGACGCAATCCAGGCTTGCATCGAACTCGGCGAACGATATCTCTGGGTGGATCGCCTGTGCATTGTCCAGGACAACCACGAAATCAAACAACATCAAATCGACTGCATGGCAAGCATATATGCATCAGCTCATCTCGTCATCGTTGTCACCGAGGGTGACATGGAGTCTGGGATTGCGGGAGTCCGCCACGAGCGGCCATTACAAAATCAACAAGTCGTTTCGGGAGTTGCCTTGTCGCACGGTCTTCCCAATCTTGGCGACAGCATCGAGCACTGCAACTGGAGCACACGCGGATGGACGTATCAAGAGGCCGTCCTTGCCAGGAAGAAGCTTTTCTTCACGCCGAGCCAAGTCTACTACATGTGCGAATCCATGGTCAGATCGGAAAACTTCGACAAACTCCAGGAGCAGGGATCCTTTGCAGAAAAGTCTATGAGACTGAGCCATGCGATCCGGCGGTCGAGAGCACACAATCCTCTCAGCGATTGGGGACACCACCTGAAAGCCTACACGGCCCGCCATCTCAGCCATAGCTCGGACATTTACAATGCATTCATGGGCATCTCTTGTGCACTCTACAGCGAGGAAGATCCATTCCTATGCGGCTTACCACGACGGAACTTCGACCAGGCGCTTCTATGGTGCTGCACTACGCCTGCCAAATATACTTTGCCCCACAGAATCCGCGTCCCGGAAATGGACGAAGACCTGCCAAGCTGGTCTTGGTCGTCCGTTGCTGGAAAAGTCTGCCTGGACGGAAGCGGTGCCAGGAAGGACGAATTTTGCGGAAGCCTTGTAGAATGGATGGTCAAAAAAGCTGGCCACTTCGACCTGGAACCAGTAAAGGACCCGGACTATCCAGAGGACCAGCCTTCCGGAATGGGTAAATTCCCTCCGCAATTCTACCTTGCTGTTGCCTGGAGCCAAGGGTGTCTCAAGAAACCTTGGTCCTACCCCCGGCTCGACAAACTCAAATTCTCTTCACTTGCCCGCGAGATCAAGTCTCACTGGCCATCCGTTGACAGTTTTGCGCGAGATCACATTCGAAACCGGGACCAGGACACCGACGAAGATACAGAGGAGGACACCGATGAGGACACCGACGAGGACACCGACGAGGACGCCGAGGAAATCCGCGAAGAGTTGCTGGATAAGAATATTTTGGTATCGCACTCTCAGACAGCCCATTTCAGGCTGAAGAAACACAGGCCTCACGAGACCAGCCGCTACGACCGCGGATCCCCGAAGCACGATCTCTTGGAGATAGTGGACGGACAGGGCTGCTGCATTGGCATGCTGGCGGAGAGCGATCCCCGAGTGGAGAATGAAGTGTTGCCTTATCTTAACAGCATTATCCCTTTCGAATTTGTCGCTCTTTCGATCAGCTGCTATCGCAGTTACGACACGGCGTTCCGGTGCATACTGCAACGTGACGAAGAATTGCTTTGTGACTGGAGTGATCAGGCGTATTACCGCAACAGGATGGCGTATCTCCGCGCATATGATCAACTGGACACGGAAAGTCTTCAGCAGCCAGATGGGATATTGTGGCAAAGAAGTCGAGAAATCACCTTCTATGACCGACGCAGCGAGCCTCTCGACCCAGTTCCCGTCGTGAACGTCATGCTCATCAGACGAGATAGGCATCACTGGTTAGCCCACCGAGTAAGTATTGGCTGGATCTTGCTCACACAGTGGGCTAAAGCAAGACGGAAGTTTAAGACAATTGTACTGGAGTGAATAACATGTGTTGAATCTTTTCTGCAAGGGTTATCAGCATAAACCGAGACTTTATTAGCGAACACTTTCCATTACACCGTCATCTTTTGCAAATGCTTCAATTCGTTATCACGTTATCAAACTCAACACCAGATTATTATTCACATCCCCACCTTCTTTATCAACGTCTACTCGTATTCCTCTTGTATATATACTACATGGGACTTGGCGCAAACAGCATCAGAGAAGGTGATGCGGCGGTGATTCTGTGCGGTGGGAGGATGCCATTCATTCTCCGCAAGATTGGAGACACTGAGAGCGACTATCAGCTTGTCGGCGAGTGTTACGTGCGTGGAGTCATGAAGGGCGAATGGATGCAGGAGGTTCACGAAGACGATCTTGAGTGGTTTCAATTGAAATAGACAGCAAATATTTATCGTACCGACGCGCTTTGCGCTCTTTGAAAGTCTTACAGCTCAGCAGCTGATCCCCTCTCCCTTATTATGGCTAGGTTCTGAATCGCTGCCAATCCAAACAAAGAAGTGATGTTGGTTGAGATCCATGGTGCTTCCTCAAGACCATTAATCTTCTGAGTGACCCACGGCGCATCCGCTCTATATCCATCACTGAAGAGGAGTTCATTCCAAGCACGCGTGGCTAACGACAGGTCGCCAAGTTCTCGAGAAGCGTATGCCGTTAGTCGCGAGTGGCCTTGCTTCAACTGCAAGTTCCCAAAACTGACTCCAAAGCGCTCGATCTGTTCTTCAGCCGGAGCGTTGAAGTAGCGACAATACTCTAACCATGCTTCTTTGAAACCCGGGGGCGCATCACCTGCAAGTGAATCGAGGATATCGGCACATATCTCAAACAGCCCGAACATGGCCGAGAGGTGGGATACTTTCACAACGCCTTTGTTCTCCGGATCCTCAGCCGGAGGGGAGATCTCTCCTGTGAGGATGTTGTAAGTAACCTGGCCAGTGACGAAGCCGCTGGCCAGGGAACCGATTCCCCCCATTGTAATGAGAACCTTCTTTTTGGATTCCTCCCACTTCGGACCACGCCTCTCCCACTCAATGAACCATGCCGCGGCAAGGGCTGACCAGTCCGTTCCCAGAGAGATGGTAAGTGCCTTCGGATCAGGCCGGTATGTGTCCCGGTCTTTCCTGGCCTTGCGGTACGGGTCCAATGTGAGAAAAGTCTTTTCCGTCTCCAGTGTCTCTTCCATCAGGTCCCCGACCCTCTCATCTCCACCGGAGAGATAATAGAAAAACCTTCGGTACAGCGCATTCGAGATGCGAGCCTGCTTGCAGCTGTCACTCCAGTGCTGCACACCATGCCGCGTCCCGAGACCTTTGTACTTCCCAAGGTGATACACATCGACTTCCCCGGTATGCCTAGTCAGCGCTTCGGCCATACGGTACACATCGGCTCTACCGGTGCGGAGAAAATACAACCAGAGCCACAGATCGGGGGAGAGCTCCGAGTTGTCCCAAGCATACCCGCCCACATCGTACCGCCAAGTATGCCGGTCCGCGTCGTAAGTATGCATGACATCGCCATGGTCCCAAAAGCCGTACCACTTCCGCTGCTCCACCTGCCCCTTGTAGAAGTCAAACAAGAAACCCAGCTTCGAGTCCAAATCCCGCTGCAGACTCCCGCACGCCAACCCCTCCTCCGCCGGCGACCAATACGTCCCCAACGCCCCAGTCTCCCGGATCCTCTCCGACCGCGCAACCAACACCGGCGGCTCCCTCACACACCTCGTCAACGCCGCCAGCTCCCCCTCCCCCGGCGTCCCCCCCGTCGCCAACACGCACAACTCGCTCGTCCGCGCCACCCCCTCGGGGCTCCCCATCCCCTCCTCCCAATCCTCATACGTCACCCTCATCGCCTCCAACTGCTCCGCGTACCCCTCCTCCCCCAAGCCGCCGCGCCAGGGCCTCACATCCATCGGCCCCCCGGCATGCGGACACCACATCCACGCCGTAAGCTCCCCGTCCTCCTCCCCCTCCCCCTCCCCACCCGCTCCGACGTCCAACCCCGTCGGCCACCGCTCCCGGAACCACCGCAACCCCACCGCGACGCCGCCCCTCCCCGCCGCCCCCACGTACGCCACGCCCCCCGCCCGCGTCGACCCTCCCCCGCCGCCGCGTCCGGCGCGCGGCGGCACGCCCACCCAGCCCCGCCCCGCCACGTCCCCCGTGCGCTTCCGCACCGCGCACGCGCCCGGCCCCGCCTGCGCGACCCGCCACCGCCGCCACGCGGGCACCCAGCGCAGCCATCCCTTCTCCCCCGACCAGTCCCCCTCCCACTCCTCAGCCGGCACCGGGACAGCATCCCCCTCCACCTGCGCCCGCCGCACCGCCTCGCCGGGGTCTTTCCACAGGCCGGTGAGCCCTTGCGCGGCTTCGGCGAGGAGGAGAGCGCCGGAGGCGGTGGTCAGGCGGACGTGGTGGTCGAAGGGGGGCGCGGGGGCGAGGGGGACGGCGAGGCGGAGGGCGAGGCCGCGGATGTGGCTGTGTTCTTTCTGGTGGGGCGTGTCGAGGGTGTGGGTGAGGGCGAGGCGGAGGAGGGGGGAGGAGGCGTGGAGGGTGAGGCGGAGGGTGAAGGGGAGGGTTTCTTGGTCTCGGGTTTGGTTTTGGTTTTGTCGTTGTTGTTGTGGTTCTTGGGGGTTGTGGTGGTGGTGGGGGGGATCGGGGGCGGGGGCGGGGGCGTGGTGGCCGGTTATCTTGACGGTGGTGCGGATGGGGCCGGCGCGCTCGATGGTGGTGGAGGCGATGGTGCTGGTGAGTTTGCGGTGGGTGATGGGTTCGGCGGGGAGGTCGTCGTCGAGGATGGCGGATTGGGTGAGCAGGACGAGGTGGCCGTTGGTGCTGACGGTGCGGCCGGCTTTGTTGACGATGCGGGAGATGAGGGTGCGGCCGGTTTTGGGGAAGGTGGCGGTGATTTCGCCGGTGGAGATGGTGATGGAGTCGGCGGAGTCTTGGATCTGGAGGCCGTTTGGAGGTTCTTGAAATCTAGCGCTTTCATCGTTCGAGGTGGCGTGGACGATGTATCCGTCTTTTGGTGCGTTGCCGGCGGGGATTGCGTGCGCGGTCCATTTGATCGAGTCGTCGGGCCAGTAGGCGGTAACCCAGGATTGAAGTGGGATTTCTTGGCCACTGTGGGTGGTGCAAGTGAATGCGGTATCACCTGATTTGTATCTTCCCTTGTGCCAAGGCAGACCGAATGTTGTTCCATACTGGTGTTGGTCAGGCGGCTCTAGCCACCTCACTGAAACCGATTCAGATGGCATGTCGGGCACTTGAATGATCAGTTGAGAGTGTTAGTATGCAGATGCAAGAGTTTGAGTTGTACACACTTAAAACTCTCCGCAAAGCTTATCGGTGCCGAGATGCTTCGGTCGTCTTTTACCCGTCCTCTCTCGCTTGCGGGGTTGCGCGTTTGAGGGGCTCAATGGCATCACCCACTCGCTTCCGGCAATGATCTGCCGTTTACTTCTTACTCACCAAGCAACAACCCAAGAAAGGCTTGGTGATGCCAACTCTTCCTGTAAGTCTGCCCGAAATGCGTCTACAGCGGTAAAGTTGAGAAGTGTCTCCGGCAGACGTCGTGGCAGTGGCCATGCGCCACCCGCCGCTTTTCGGTGGAAGGATGGAGCGTTATCTGTACGCACATGGCGTGGTATTTGACGTGATCAACGTTGCGTCTGAAAGTATGTGAAGAATCTCAAGGTCGTACCACGGAGAATAAATTAGATATAGAATTGATGCAGACCGATTTTCAATCAACTGACCCCCCTCTCCAGCTTGACCCACCTCGACGTCCTCAGTCTGAGCTCCAGCACAATGGCACAGCCAGCAGAGAAAGACGCAGCAAAAACAACGGAGGAAGATGGAGAAAAGGACCTCGGCCACATCAACACCACCGAAGTCGACGACCTCGCCGAGCCCGACGACCCAGCCTCGGCCACCCGCTGGCCCTGGGAAAGAAGAAAGAGCCGCAAGCCAATCGACCTCGACGCCATCGCGACCAAGCGCAGCGTCTACGACGACCCAGCCCTGGCACCCTTCTACATGCCGCGGCCGGACCACGAAAACATCCACCGCTTCTCCATCCCCTTCCGCTGGACCCACCGCGAAGAGCGCGCGGTGCGGCGCAAGACCGACATCCGCATCTTCCTCTGGATCCTCGTCATGTTCTTCGCGCTCAACATCGACCGCGGCAACCTGTCCAACGCCGTCGCCGACAACCTCCTCTCGGACATCGACATCACCACGAACGACTACAACAACGCGCAGAACATGTACCGCGTGGGCTTCCTCGTCAGCGAGATCCCCTCGCAGATGCTGGGCAAGTGGCTCGGCCCCGACCGCTGGATCCCCGCGCAGATCGTGCTGTGGAGCCTCGCGTCGGGCGGGCAGTTCTGGATGCGCGACCGCGCCGGCTTCTTCGCGTGCCGCTTCCTGCTCGGGCTGTGCATGGGCGGCTTCATCCCGGACGCGGTGCTGTACCTGTCGTACTTCTACACCGCCGCCGAGATGCCCATGCGCCTCGCCTTCTTCTGGTTCGTCGACTCCATGTCCGGCGTCGTCGCGTCCTTCATCGCCTACGGCGTGCTGCACATGCGCGGCGTGCACGGCCGCGAGGGCTGGCGCTGGCTGTTCCTCGTCGAGGCCCTCGTCAGCCTGGCCATCGGCCTCCTCAGCTTCGCCGTCCTCGTCCCCGGCCCGACGCAGACGCGCACGCGGTGGGATCGGCGCGGCGTCTTCGACGAGCGCGAGGAGCGCATCGTCGTCAACCGCGTGCTGCGCGACGACCCGTCCAAGGGGGACATGCACAACCGCCAGCCGCTCTCGCTGGCCATGCTGTGGCGCAGCCTGCGCGACTACGACCTGTGGCCCGTGTACGCCATCGGCCTGCTGTTCGAGATCCCGGCCGCGCCGCCCAAGGCGTACTTGAGCCTGACGCTGAAGCAGATCGGCTTCAGCACGTTCGAGACGACGCTGCTGGGTATACCCGTTACGGTGTACGCGGCGCTCAACATGCTGCTCGTGACGTGGCTGACGGAGCGCGTCGGGCAGATCGCGGTGATCGGGCTGCTCGCGCAGGTGTGGGTGCTGCCGCTGTTGGTGATCGAGTATACGTCTGCGGGGACGCTGTCGCATTGGGGCCAGTACGCCGTGCTGTTTTTCTTGCTGGGCCAGCCGTCGGTGCATGCCGCACAGGTCGGCTGGTGTTCGCGATTGAGTAATGCGGTGCGCACGCGGGCGGTTGGCGCCGCGCTGTACAACATCACTGTGCAGCTGTCCGGCATCGCGTCGTCGAATATCTACCGCGCGGATGATAAGCCGCTGTACAGACGCGGGAACAGGGATTTAATTGGCATTACGATTGGGACTGTGGCGGCGTATGCGTTTGCTAAGGCGTACTACGTGTGGCGTAATAAGACGAAGAGGGCTAAGTGGGATGCAATGACGAAGGAGGAGCAGCAGCACTACTTGGCGACGACGACGGATCAGGGGAATAAGAGGTTGGATTTCATGTTCGAGAGCTAGAAGAGAGCGACGAAGCCGTAATGACAGTCATGAGGCCATGTTCGACATGCCTGCTAGTATGGAACAGCCTTGTTCTCCTTGACCCAAAGCTGCTCTGCCTCGGTGTCCGTGCCCGGTGGGATCAGGCCTTGGATCTTCCAGAGCTCGCGGTCAGTCTCCAAGCCATGGTATTCCCAGTCGTAGCCCTTGTCGGCGATGTGTGGCTTCAGAGTGGCGTCGACCTGTGTATAACGTCAGCTGATGCGCAAGGGACCTGAGGTGGAATGGATTACAGACCCGGGAAAGGAAGCTGCTCTTTCGGTCATCCAGCCTGCGAGCGATGTTTTCGAACACGATTCGAATGAAGGGGGTTCCGGCTTTGTCGTTTGAGACTCCTCCGACGTATAACTTCTCTGCCGGCACGGCGTTGAAGATGACGATGACGTAGAATGCCGGGAGGCCGGCACCGACGTAGATCTTGGTGATGTCTGAGGCAAGGGCGTCACGCTCCTCCCTGGTGGTGAAGGTGTTGTCCGGGTGGAAGATACGCCACAGAGGCATGTTGCAGTATTGATCAGTTGGAGGACTTGGGTTCGAGAGAAGGCAATCGTGCTTGTCAAGTGATGCTGTTGAGATGTTTCCGTAGATGTCTGCTTCGATGATTTATATATCATGGTTGAATAGTACAGTCTCGCGCAGTATGACTTTCCGTACCGACAGTCCCGATGATGTGCATGCAACAACGGTTGGCCTAGCTCGCTAGCTGCAGTAGTTCAGTAATCGACGTCCAGTGGAACGGACCATACCATGAGGCGGTCAAAGACTGAAAAGTGATCAGCCGAGGAATGCTACATCCCACGAGGTCGTTTTCAGTAATCGCAAAGTTACTGCTACTAAACATCCGGGCGCATGTATTCGGCAGACGTGATGGGATTAATATCCCCGACGACTCCTTCAAATCCTGATGCCTGCTGCGAAACTGTTGCAATACTAATGAAGCCGACCCCACGTGAGACGACCATTGCATCTTTTTGGGCGAGACAGATAGTGATGAGAAGCAGTGAGCATAGCGGATGAAATGGTGATCGTTATCGGCAATGGTCATTTTGTCGACGGTGTTGATGAAGTCGCGCGTCGAGACAGCGGTGTAGAGGCACTTCTTGCGTTCCTTGGCCCTCTCATCGCAGTTGAGGCAGTATGATAAGTAATCGTCGGCATTGACAGACTTCTGCCAGTCGGATGCGGCGCCACCAGACCAATCAGGGCAGCGATGGATCCTAACGCGGAATACTAAACATTTGATGCAGATGCTGGAAGCTGAATGCGGAAACAAGACGTAGCGCCATCAACGGTTGAGTAGTAATCGGAAATTCCGATGCATGCAGCACGGACGCCAGGCAAGTCAAATGAGCATACTGGGGATTCAGAAGTGGCTGAGCATGCGCGGAGGACGGGTGGACGAAAGTGAGGTGGGGAAGGAAGATCCTGTCTGACTGTGGCGGGGTGGAGAAGACACTGGGCAGCAGCCGATTCGCTGATGCTGATACCATCAGCCGTCAAAAATGACCGAACATCGACAGTGAGGTGAGAGTTCGGGCGTGGGTTGACGGTGTGGGTGAGTTTGATGGGGTGGTGATGAAGGCGACGGTTGGTGTTGAGTGGTCAGTGCAGGGGCGGGGCTGCAAGGCTGCTCGCTTGCGCCGCCTCGCCGGGTCTAGCGCAGCGCACGGAGATATGTCGGACCGGCTTAGCGATTTCCTCTCGTTATGTTCGCACGGCTTTTCAATTTTCGCATCGACGACGACGGCGACTCGCAACCCATAACCCACCCACCCACCGCAAATCCTCCATCTCCAAATCCACAGCCATGGGCGGTGTCACGGTCAGGGACGTTGAGGCGTCCAAGTTCATCAATGCCTACGGTATGCGCGAGACCGTTTTCGCAAACTTTTGAGGCTCCGCTAACGACCGTTGCAGCCGACTTCTTGAAGCGCCAGGGCCGTCTTCCCATCCCAGGTCCGTGATCTCGTCCAGGTTGAATCCCGTAACTGGGGGATGACAATGGCGGAAAAGCTAACAAGAGCCTCTCCATCTACAGCCTGGACTGACGTCGCGAAGACTTCGCACGTAAGAAACTCTCCTGATCTTCCGCAAAGTCTGTGCCCCAATCGCTAACAAACAACAGGCCAAGGAGCTCCCTCCCCAGAGCATCGACTGGTACGAGCCGCGCGCATAACAGGATCCGAATCTCCACTTACTCACATTCGCAAAGGTACTACGTCCGCGCTGCCGCCGTCGCCCGCCACATCTACCTCCGCAAGACCGTCGGTGTCGGCCGTCTCCGCAAGGTCCACGGTGGCACCAAGAACCGCGGCTCGCGCCCCAGCCACCACGTCGACGCCTCCGGCTCCGTCGACCGCAAGGTCCTCCAGTCCCTCGAGAAGATTGGTGTCCTTGAGCACGACGAGGACAAGGGTGGCCGCCGCATCACCCAGTCCGGCCAGCGTGACTTGGACCGTATTGCCATGAGCACCGTCGAGGCCGAGGAGGATGACGAGTAAACTTGTTGTTCCGTGGGTAAAAATGGGGTAAATAAACGGGCATGGGATATCGGAGTTGCAAGGTTACGCGCTCTTGAACTCCAGGGCACTTCGCGCCTGGATGGAGGATGGAAGGGTACGGGCAATTTTCGGAGTGATTCCCAGCCAAAAATCAACTTTTCATCCATTCAATTTCTCGCCAGTTGAATGCGCGTCTTGATTTTCTCGCCAATGTTCTCCCTCGCGCGTGTGCTGCAAAACGATGGGAAAGGGATCTTCTGAGAAGTGCACCGTTTTGCGCATACCCCATCGATTATTGAGCAACTACCGGGCCTATACTATTAGGTCTACTCTCACAGACTTGTCCAGAGTCAAAGATACGGCAGATTACCTATCAAAGACTTTTTCCACGCAAGCATACACAAATCCCTCACGTGACAGGCGAGTGAAGTGCGCATGCTTTCATGTTTACATTGTCTTGATCTTACTGGTTGTAGTCATGTCCTTAGGAACCTTGAAAAGTATCGGCTGAGAACTAAACATGCAGATCTGCATTGACTTCCAGAATTTCAAGTAATGCACCAATCCTGACTCGGTGGTAGTGCCAGCAAACGCAGCATGCTCAGTCATCGTCATCCATATCTTCCGACCGCACCGGAAAGGCTTTCAGCGCCTGTTGAAAGATCACCAACAGGCAACCATCCTCCTGCGCACCCCCCACCGTCACGCGCGCCGCATTTCCAGTGTATCCCTCCCCGCCCAGCGGTTCCTCCAAGACGACAGCCAACCGAACACCACCCCGGTCTGAACACCGCGCCCAGCTACTCCCCACCCGCGGGTCCGCCGCCCTGCACTTCACCACCGCCTCCTCATCCCCATCCGTCGTCGCCACGAGAAGCGCCTCCCTTCCTCCCTCCCCCCTCACCTCCGGCACCTCCAACAGCTTCAACTCCGGTACCATTACCCTCACCCTCAACCCGTCCCGCGTCGGCACCGCCACCGCCACCTCCCTCGCCGGCACAATCCGCGCACCCACGCACCCTCCCAAAGAAACTCTTCGGCACCGACCCCCAGCCCAACTCCTGCACCCTTTCCTAGGCATTGTTGACGTGGTGAGATATTTCAATTACTAGTATATTCTGAGCTTTAGCATGCTTGCCATGTTCTGGTGTGAGAGGCAAGTAGAGAGCTGCCCGGTCAATGGTTCCTGGTCGGAAGAGGGAATGTTGATGGACGCTACCACATATTAAACCCTTCGGTCTACATGTACGTTGCGCCCATCCTTTGGATCAAAGAGACACCGTGCATCCACTTCCGATTGAGTTTCCCGAAAACGTCTGCGTTGCACGATCAGTGATTAATATTGCATGGCAAGGCATCCCCGAACTCACACATTGGAATGCACGTAGCAACGATGCACAACGACGCGATCCCGTAGACCTTGAAGATCTGCGCCGGCCCGTCTTCCGCAACCCAGGAGTTGACAAACGTCGAGAAGCCGTAGAAAAGCAGGTTCTTGGCCGTCATCTGCAGGATGAAGATCTCCGTAGCCCGCTCCTTGTACGAATCCCTACCGCAAAACACCCGCCGCGCGTCAGCCCCCCCGCATGAAAATCTCCCCCACGTCCAAGCGGACGACGATCCGCTTCGGGATCGGGGCTTACAGAATGTACAACGCCGCCGAACTGGACGTCACGGTGACGCCGCAGCAGACGCAGCCGTGGCAGAAGGCGCCGAGGCGGTACCCCGTCGGCGCGGGGTGCGCCACGTCCCACGCGAAGACGAAGTAGCCCAGCCCCAGCAGCAGCGCGGCGAGCGCCTGGACGGGGATGCGGAACTCCGGCTCGTAGACGCCGCGGTTCCAGCGCGCGAACTGCCGGGACGAGCGGTCGCACAGCTTGCCGGAGCCGATGCCGCCGAGGAGTCCGCCGAGGAGGCCTGGGGTTTGTTCGCGTCAGTTGTGGTTGAGGGAAGGGGCGTTGGGAGATGGCAATTTACCGCCGACGTAGAAGTATCCGTTGCCTTCTGGGGTGAGGTTGTAGGGCGGGACGGACCAGATTTGCGCGAGGACGTACGAGAGGCTGACGTAGAACGCCTGTGCAGGTGAGTGTATGTCGCTCGGGGGGGATGGCACTGCGATCATACCACGATGATACCGGCGTCCAGAATGGTCTGCCAAGTGGTCAGCTCATCGATGCGTTGAAAACGACGGGAACGCTTACCCAGAACACCGCTGGATTCAGAAGCACCACCAATGGAGCCACCGCAAGCTTGATTGGAGACTCGTCCGTGAAGCTTCCGTTGTACAGCGCCAAACTGCGCCAATACGACCGCTCCGGCATCGTGGCCACGCTGACGCTCTCGACGCGCTCGACGTTCCCTCCGCCTTTATACGCACGTTGCCCCGTGTCCGCATACGCATCCGGACTGCGCGCCGGCAGCCTGCCGTCTCGGTCCCGGCTGCGAAACTGCGTCTCGGGGACCAAGAAGAACACGACCAGCGCCCCAGCAACGGCGAACGGCAGATGCACGATGAACATGTACCGCCAGCCCAGCCTCGACGTTATGGGGCCGCCGACGATGGCGACGAGGGAGGCCATGCACGTCAGACAGAGCACCATGATGCCGGTGCGCACGCCGCGCTCGTGGACGAAGTAGCTGTCGACCGTCAGCGGACTGCGATTTGCCGTTCACCGACCGCTCGGAACGTGCGCGTCGCGTCTTACATGTCGCCCAGCATCGCCACGGACAGGCTCTCGAACGCGGTGGTGCCGAAGCCCTGTACCAAGCGCCCCGCGAGGAGGACGTCGTAGTCCTCGTGCGCGGCGATGCAGATGCCGGTGCCGACGACGCCCATCGCGGCGGCGAATACGAATTGCGGCCGCTTGCCGTACTTGCGGGCCAGTGCCGAGACGATGAGGCTTTGGGGGTTAAATCGTGTTTCGCTTGAGGATGGTGGGCTCGACTCACCCGAAGCAACCGACGAGGAGAAGCTGGTAGCCCGAGAGTTCGGCAACCTCGTCCAGCGTGACGCCCAGGATGCCTGACAGGACGACGGTGGCGGGTGCCAGCATCGGGGCCGGCACGGCTGCGAAGATGATGGTGCCGACGAACACGGAGGCATAGGCGACGTCTTTCTTCCACAAAGGCCAGTTCTGCTGTCGTCAGCTACCCGGGGTCGGTCTTCTGACGGGCAGCGGGAGGACCCACCAATGGATCATTTGGATCGTCCGAGGGTTGCGGGACTAGGACGATGTGCGAATTCTAAATAGTCAGTGGATGGTGGGAAGTGCGGGTTAACTCATCGCACCTTGCCCGTGCCGTGTTTGAGATGTTGGGGAGTGTCTCCGGTCCCCTCGTCAATGAGAGAGACTGTCCCGGGGACGCTCTCGACGGATGTGTTCACGACCCCGAGAGGCATCTGGGGCTGAAAATTAGATTCAAAGAGCCTCGGAAGAAGTCTGACTGCATCTCATCGTCGCAAGTCGGGTTTAAGTTTGTGGTGTACATTCCTGTACCCCGTACCCCGCATTATCCAGGGTATAATTGTTTAACATCGGATCTATTCAACCGACAATGGAAGAATATTTCCTTGACCTTTTTGACAGAACAGAAACGTGGTAGCCGCATTTTTACTCCACCTGTGTATGAGTAGAGGCGCGCCTGCGTGGAGTAAAAATGAGGAAGACTGGACTTGAACCCGAGAATCCTTCGGCGATGTTTCACAGCGTAGATCAGCCCTACAAATACCAACAGGGTTAGTCGATCGACGAAATTTTCTGAAGTCAATCATTTTTCCCATAAAACAGTTGATGCGGCCTATGAAGCTCAGTGTTGTGGAAAACGAAGCTCGGGGTTCAAAGACCGGGTCTCGGGCCGCAGATGGGACGGATCGGGCCCCAACCGGCCCGGCGGCCACTCCGAATTTGCCGGTCCTCGGAATTACGGCATTTGAGCATCTGCAGTTGACCAGCTGGCTTGTACATCCGCATATCGGTGTTGCTTGGCGGGTCGAGTTCCTGCCAGGCTGGTGGTTGGGGATGGCGCCATAGCGTCGAAGGAAAGAGTCGCGTAGTCCACGTCATACAAAAGTTGCGAAACAGGGGCAGGAAACTTGCTGCGTTTCCTCTCGCTTGTTTCAAGCCAAACGATTGGCCGATAAGCCCCCGCCAGCCTCGGCCTCTTCCCCGGATAAGCAACAAGCTTCAACGCTTTTCCAGAAAGTCACCGCCCGGGGCTAGAAAAGAAAACTTGCAAGGCACCATGTGGGCCAGGGAACGAGGTCCGCCTGAGGATCTGCCCGACGCACTACATACATAGGGCTGCGTCGCGCCTAGGTATGACTTGTTAACTCTACCTTCACCCTTCAGGTGCACAACAGCACACGTTCCGTGCAGAGTGACCTTCCTCACTGCATCGAGCCTCTCTCACCATCATGCCTCCATCCACCTCATCATCCAGACCACCCCTGCCCACCACCACCACCAGCAACGGCCAACCTCCCCGCCCAACCCGCCAAAACACCACCGCCAGCTCCACCACCACCACCACCACCCGAACCAGCTTCGCCGCAACGCCCACGCCCAGCCGCCACAACAGCGCGAGCCGCAACACCATCAGCCGCAACAACAGCAGCCACGCCCACCACCACCACCATCAGCAACAGTACCCACAGTACCACCAATACCACCACCCGCAACAACAACCCCACCTCCACCCGCAACCCCACCGCCAACAATCCCTCCCCCGCCGCAAACCCGTCCCCCCAACCCACCCCTCCCGCGCCCCCTCCACCACCCTCTCCCGCCCCACCCCCCACCGCGCCCCCACGACGCAAACGCAATACCTCGACCTCCTCGTCCGCCTCGACGAGATCCCCCGGTGGCACAACGTCGCGAGCGCGTTCTGCACGTGGGTGCTGCTGGCGGGGTACCTGGTGTTTCCCGCGACGTTCACGAAGGTGCAGGAGCGGGTGGAGACGAAGGTCGACGGGGATGGAGGAAGCAACGACGTGGTGACGGTGTTGGTGGCGGGGGCGGTGAAGAACGTGGGGTTGCTGTGGGTGGCGGGGGCGTGCTGCGTGGTCGGCGCGGCGGGGCTGGCGGCGCTGTGGGTAAGGTGGTGGTGGCATTGGGTTTGGTTGGTTAATCGGGTTTTTCTGTGAGTGTTCTTGTGTTCTTTGTCGCTCGTCTCCCCCTTTTGTTCCCTCGTCTTTTTTGGTGGTGGTTTTTTTCGGGGATGGTTTTGAGACGCCTCGCTGCCATTCGGTTGCGTTCGTTCGTTCGTTCCGCAAGGCATTCGGATCCATCGTGCTGATACACCATCGGCGACACAGGCCCGCCACGACGAACTCGGTCGCCGGCCTCGTCTCGACGCTCGTCAACATCTACTCGGCGCAGGACGGCAAGCTGAGCATCACGGCCAAAGTGACGGTCGGCGTGACGGCCGGCTGCACGCTGGTCTTCGGCACGCTGTTCGTCGTCCACCAGCTGCTGATCGTGTGGGTGAAGAGGAAGCACCGGCGGCAGATCGAGGCGGACGAGAAGCGCGAGAGGCAGCTGAACGGGGAGGACGACGACCCCGGCGCTTTCCAGAAGTTGAAGAGGAAGGCGCAGGAGCCGAGTGCGATGCCCGGGAGTGTCGTTTGAGAGGAGGGAGGGAGGGAGGGTTTGTTGTCCTCCCGATGGTGATGATGATGAGGCGGTTTGCGGCGGATGGAGCGGCGGCGCTTGGTTTTCCTGTTGTTCGGGATTGGCCACGTTGAGCTGCGCGTTGTGGTGCGAGGTCGCGGGTGGTCTCGTCGTTGCCGTTGTTTTCGTATCTTGTGGGATGACGGTGGCATTTCCTTCTGTTCTATACCCCCCTGCCATAGCTGGGCTATTGGCCGCTTTTGAAAGTTTGATCGTAAGCTTTTTCATCAGCTTGAAGTCTTGAATTATATCAAGATCTTCACTGTTTCCCCCCTTCAAACACCTCTCATTCTCAGTCACTATTGCACTTGATTCATGCATGTTGAAACCTCTGAATTCAATGACGGTAGGTCTTTCGACTGTGTAAGCGCCCCTCATGCGTAACCGAACGGTGGACAGTAACTGTTTTCAATAGTCGCCGGTATGCAATTCGTTTCTAGGAATTTTCGTCTATATTCTATAAGGATCTAATAACCAACGCCAAGGCATAGCACAATCTATAGCCCACTATCTATCTGGTCGACAATGTTGTTCGAAGAGTACGTTTCCCAGTCCCTACACGTCTGGCTCATAATGTCGGGAATATTCATCTGGTTCACGTCATCGGGACGCTCGATGACGTTCATGTAAAGGCCCTGGACGTTCACACACTCGCCAGTCAGCTTTCCGGAGCAGTTGGTAGGGAGGAGGAGGAGGAGGAGGAGGAGGAGGAGGAAAGGAGTAAGGCCATATCTGCTCACCTGCGACAGATGCCATGCGACATGGCAGTGAAAGGGCCACACGCCGGGGTTATCCGAGTCGATCTGGAAGACGATGTGGCCGCCGGGGCGCAGCAGCTGGACGTCGCGGCGCTGGGGGTTGCGGGGGTTGGTGACGGACTCGCCGTCCCAGAAGCCCTCGCCCTCGTGCAGGACGTACATGTTGTGGCCGTGGTAGTGCATCGGGTGCATGATGGTCGAGTTGTTGTTGACGACGAAGCGCACCGTGCGGTTGGCGCCCATGTTGTACACGTTCCACTGCGGGTCGGCCGGGAAGGACACGCGCCCCTGCTGCACCTCCAGCAGCAGCGGCTTGTTGTAGTTGCCGTGGAACGCCACCGCGTTCATCCGCCACTCCAGGTGGCCCGTCGCGTTGATGTGCTGGTCGATGACGACTTCCTGCGTGTACTCGGGCTCCGCCGCCGGCGTGATGGGGTAGTATGGCTTCGTGATGGCGAGGTCGTCCTGCCCGTGGCCGTCAGTTTTCTCTTTTTCTCTCTCTTTCCTCGTCTGCTCGTTTGGGCTGCGGTGTGGGCGGGGAGCTTACGTTGTTGCAGCGGCCGGTGTCGACGTAAGGCCAGGCGGTGCTTTGCGGCTTCTTGTCCGTGTCGGCCTCATCGTAGTAGATTGCGGCGAGCGCGTTCGGTTGCGACGGCAGGTTGCAGATGGTGGAGATGTTGGACCGCATCCACACTGCGTCGTCAGGTTTCCCGGTGGCGCGGACGAGCACATCGGTGCGTTGCCCGACCTGTTCATGCGATCCCTTAGCCCAAGGTAGATACGGCTGCGAGACCGTGTGTAGATACTTACACCTAGCGTTACAACAGTCGTGTTATACGGCTCGAGCGGAACGAAGTCGCTTGCTGCCACAGTGTGAGCCTTTCAAACACGATGCTTTTTTTTTTTTTCAAAGTACCGACCTATGACCGTCATTGCATGGCCGTCGATGCTGAACATCTGATTGCCCGCAGCACCAGTGTTCATCAAACGGAGGCGGTGGACCTTCCCTCTCTTGAACTTGAACTTGGAGATGCCGGCATTGCTTTTACAGGGCGTGCCATCGGTGACGAGCGAGCAGTCGTAAAACATCTTCCCATTGATAAGGTTGTTGTCGGAGTACTGCAGCCACTCGCTTTGGTTCGTCCCAACCTCTGTCCAGGTTGTCAGCAGCGACTTGACGCGGTGGACCAGACAGATGCTTACGGGTTCCGACAAGGTCAAAGTATTCCTTATGGAAGTCTAGAGAAGCGGTCAGTGCTGCGACTTCTTCAACAAGTTGGAGGCCGGTACTTACAGTCGGAGAGAATGACTGGACCCAGGTCGATATCGTAGTTCACATGGGTGGGACCGTGAATAATCTGCGCGCAACACTTAGACAAAGGGTTGGTATTGCAACCCTTGGAGGTCTTACCATTGGTCCGAGCAAGCCTCCAGCGTACTGGGAGCTGTAGTGAGAGTGGTACCACGAAGAACCGTACAGGTCGGCTTTGAAGCGATAGCTGCGTTTTGTGACGTTAACAACAACGGCACCACTGTCACCGCCGACGGACCACTCACGTAAACGAGGATCCAGGGGCAACCGGGCACTGCTGAACGCTCGGCACGCCGTCGAACCAGGGAGTGGCCGTCTGCAGGAGGCCGTGCCAGTGAAGCGCCGTGCCCTCCTCGGGTTGCGATATGCCGTTGGTCAACTTCACTGTAACCGGGTCAGAGAGCTGTTGTAGATGGCACGATGGGTGCCGGCCAAACCTTCTATCCTGTGTCACGCGTCACGTCAGCAATCAGTTTCGTCCCGGTGATTCGCGCCATCACTTACCAATCGCCCCAGTTGGCCTCGATCAACGGCCCGGGGAACTGGTCGTTGATGAGCATCACGTCCTTCTCGTAGCCGTCCGGAGACGCTTTGCCGCGCCTGACGGTGAAATCATAGCGGCGAGTGACTCCCGTGTTGGGGGAGTCATGGTAGGGGTTGGAGTTCTTCGCAGTGCGGGCTCCCCACGGCTTCCCGTCCGGTAATGGCTACAAGCAGGTCAGTCATCTGCGGGAGATGGTGGGCAGAGACAATCAGTCACATTGTTGGTCAAGAAAAGAGGAGGCTGCGGTGCGTCAAACGTTCCCCAGAGAGACACCCTGAGAATTCCGTGTAAGTACTCCCAAGCTCAAGCAGGGTCACTGTCTGAGTCCTCACCCATTTGTCTGATTCTGCGTCAGAGCAGCACCAAAGGCGATGGCGCCGGAGAAAATCTTTGAGACGAGGCTGCTGTTCGACATTATTTTCGCAAGCACTGTTCGATATGTTGCGATCTGATGAAGTCCTTCTAGAGCCAACCTCCAACGTACTTATACACCACCTCTCTGAATCCGCAGCCATCCTCTCGCTGGGATCGATGAGGTCTCATCCTCCTGAATCCTATACAAACTCGAAGACCACGAGCCTCTCACGATTCCTTTTCGCAATCCTGAGCGCTCCGCCCCTAACATCGCCTCACTCGGTTCTGGCCTCACAGCCACGGGCGTAGAGGACAACCACTGAGGGGTTACGTTCCATGGTCATCAGACATCGTGAGCAGAGAGCTGTTGGATCAGCCAACCCCCCGAGGTGAAAGTCTCTATCGAATGACAAGCCATGTCGGTGATCTCCGTTTGAGCCGCCGGGCCTAAGCGGCGAGCTGAGCCTCATCATTCTTCCTTCTACTTCTTTTTTTTTTATCAAGATCCCGCGTCGGTGCTGTTAGGACGGCCACAGAGGCTTTGAGATACGAGCGGTGTTGGTGGGTGGTGTGGGAGCCAACACGGTTCTCGTCCGTGATGGCGTTTTGTTTGCGGCCCAATCAACTAGACGCCATCAGCTGTTAGAAGTGTGCAGGACGGCACGTGCACGAGAATCCGCAAGAAAGCGAAGTTGAAGGGGTGGCGAGGGTTCGCGAGAAGAGGATCGAGAAGCCGGGTGTCGGCTGTGTCGAAAGAAGGCGTCCGCTCTATTTCGGCACTCGCTTGTTCGCAACCGACCGGATTAGCAATGCAGCGCTCTGGCGGGGCGCAGCTGCCGCCGAGTGCGAGGGACTCAATAAGCAGAGTTCCTGTTGGATCTCAGCTGAAGGCTGAAAGAGGAATCGCAGCGGCTACCAACCATGCATGTCTCTTTGTTGCTTCTTCCCGTCCCCCTCGCCGCCGTCGTCGTCCCTGATCTGCAGCCCCGGCTGCGCGCTGAACAGCACCGTCAGCGAGCCCAGGTCCGTGTGCGGGTTCTGCGGCGCGCCCCGCTCGTCCGCGCGCTGCGCGTGGTACTTGAGCAGCCGCAGCATGTCGGACGAGGGGACGGCGACGCGGTGGCGGCGGGACAGCGCGTCGTCGGCGCCGTCGGCGCCGTCCGCGGGCAGCCCGAGGGCGCGGGAGAAGCTGGTTAGGAGCGTGGTCGTGGCGTCGTTGACGGCGTGGGTGAAGTCGCGCAGGGTCGTCTCCATGTGGCGCGCCACGGCCGCCGGGTGCGGCGCAGTGGCTGCGTCGGAGCCCTTCAGGCCGAGCATGGCGTCCTTGGCTATCTTGAGTTGAGGGGGGGCGTGTCGGTCAGTGAGGAGAGAGGGAGGGGAAGGGGAAGGGGGGGAAATGTATTACAGCGTAGCTCTCGAAGCCGTCTCTCTTGCCGCTGATGCCTGCGTCGTCGGCGTCGTCAACAAACCGTGGGGGAGGAAGAACGCACACCACCGTCCCGACTGACTGACTGACTCACCCCCAAAGTTGCGGCCGACGGGCTTGTATCTGAGAAGTTGTGTCAGCCTGGGGGGGTTTTTGGAAAACGAAAACATCACGCTCGCCCCCGATCGACGTACCCGTTCAACTTCTTGTCTCCGCCGATGCGGTCGACGTCGTACGCGAGCTTCTGTTCCTCGTCGAGGCCGAAGAGCTCCTCGGAGAGGCCGTAGATGGCCTCGGACGCCGCGAGAAGGCGCCCGGGACGCCCGTCGGCGTCCAGCAGGTTGAGGTGGAAAAACCCGCAGCCGGCCCCCGCCTTGAGGAGCTTCGCCTCCTCCGCGGGGTCGCCCTCCTGCAGACGGACGAGAGAGATTTCTTCAATGACCGCCACCGGGGCTGGCGCCGTGGCGGCGTCGTCGAGCTTGCTGTCCTCGAACGCGCTGGGTTGGTGAGAAAAGGCCCCCGAGATGCCGGGGTGGAGGACGGCTGCCATTTCGGGTTGCTAGAGGTCGCGGACTGGGAGGTCGTGGACTGGGAGGGCACGGATGTTGGTGTGCTTCGGACGGGGCCAATACCAAAGGTGCTTTATATCGGCATCCCCCCATCAGCATAACGCACACTTGGAAAGTCTTGCCGTTGCTGACGTGGGGAAAGTCAATGGACATGCAGCCGACGACCGTATCGGAAAACAGAGTGGATTTGCAATGTGACCCCGACCAAATCGAAACAGAGAAAGACATGCCGGTTGCTTTTCGGTTCTAGTTCTGTGACATTGATAATGATATTGATCACGGAAACGAACCGGAAGACAATTCAGGCGCGTAAGCTGCACCATATACCTTGCACGGCGGCCCCTGTGTCCCCACCTGTGCTTATCCAGCATGATATCAGAATACATGCATGCAAAAGTGAACGAAGTCAGGCCCCCATCAGGATTCGGCGAGCATGGGTGGCTATGGAGATAGGAAATTCTAAGGCTGCACAAGCTTCGCTTCGACGACGCCATGCGTAGCTTGGTCGTCGTGGCTCGGCCACACCCTGACCACTTCCAAACCAACAGACCGCAGCAGCTGGCGCCACTGCTGCTCGGTGCGCTCCATGCCGCCAAAACTCATCATGTTGATGTCCTGCAGGGCAACGGCCCGGTCTGCATTCACATCGGGCACGATGGTGTCGGCGATAAGGATCCGAGAGAGGCGGGGGTCCATGGCCCCCACCGTATGCTGGAGGATTTGGCGGGCATCGGCATCGCCCCAGTCGTGAAAGATGCGCCGGAAGTAGTAGACACGGGCTCCTGTTGCGCAGATAGGGGAACCAGCCGTCAGACCATGCGTGCATGGGATCGGGCAAGAGGGGGCACAAACGCACCTTTGACTGGCTGAGTTTGGAAGAACGATGCAGCCTGGGGTTCGATGTAGTCAGGCAGCCCATCCGCGATGGCGTCTTCAATGACTTCCGGGACATCCTGCAGCACCATCCGGCCCTGCAGCTGCGGGTAGGTCTTGCGGAGCGAGCTGAGTGCCTGGCCCCTGCCGCCTCCAACGTCGACAACGAGGACCTCGTGGGGGGCGACTTGGCTCAGCTGGTCGGCAAAGGGGTACGGGCTCACCTCCTGGGAGCCGACGGTGGCCAGAGAGCGCATGCCGCTGTTGAACAGGCGCATGCGCGCCGGATCCTGGCGGAGGAACTCGAAGAAGCCAAGGGGCGTGTCGTGGCCGTACTGGAACGGTCCATCGGCGTAGTTTCCGGCGTCTTGGAAAGGATTGGGCCTGGAGGCCAGATAGTGGGGCATGCGGTAGACGGCCTTCCCAACGAAGTCGTACATCTGGGCGAACATGTCCCTGTTCGCCTCCACGGCAAAAACACGGGAGAGGGCATTGTGGGCGTACTCGCTGGCGGAGACCTGCCGGAACACGGAGGCGCTCACGCACGCGCGCAGGATGCGGCCTGTCATTCTCATCTGCGTAAGCACCCATTCGCAGGGAACTTCCCCGGTACGGACGTGTACTTGCCGAGAAGGATTGGGTCAGCTTGGGCGATGCGACTCAGCTGGTCGACGCTGGCCGCGGATCCGTCGCTGGGCATGGCCGAAAACAGCCCCATGGCGATGGCGCTGCGGATGGAGGAATTCTGGGCCGTCTTACCGCCGCAACTCAGTCAGCATCTGCGCCACTGGGCGTGTGGTGTCTGGTACCTGGGTGGCGATGTGATAGAGATTCTCCTGGGGCTCTCTGAGCGCAATCAACAGCTCCTCGGCAGCACGGAGCAGCTGACAGCGCGACCGCTCCTCGGCAGCGGGGCTGTCAGGCTGTGAAAAGGTGGTGCCGGCATGGGCAATGCGGTCGAGCAAGGCGGCGACGTTGGACGGATCGGTGGGCATGGTGCTGATGCTGGCTCAGGAAGGTGGTGACGTGCCACGGCCTCACCAGGTTCGGCGCGGCTTTATGTATGTTTGTCCGGGCTATGGATCGACGCTCCTCGATGCAGGCGAGGGTCGAGTGGCGTGTTGCAGAGCTGTTGGTTGTTCCGGGCCAGGCAAGGCTTCATATTGCTCGCGCGACTCGCATGCACTGGCGGCAGATCCCCACCCTTCGTCCCCTTCTGTTCCCTCGCGCCAATGGACACCGGCATCCACATCATCGTCGCAGGCGGCGGGCTGTGCGGGCTCGCGACCGCCATCGCCCTGACGCTGGAAAAGCACCGCGTCACCGTGATTGAGAGCGCACCGCGACTCCACGAGACGGGGGCAGGGCTGCAGATTACGCCCAACGGCGCGCGGCTGCTGGAGCGCTGGGGCGTGACGGCTCACCTGGCTCACCTAGCGACGGTAGCGGCACCGGCAGCGTTGTCAATTCTGCGATTTGACGGACGGCTGCTGGCACACCGCGAGGCATACGGCGACGAGCTGCGGGCGCGCTACGGCGTGGCGACGGCATGCCTGCACCGCTGCGACCTGCAGGCGGCACTGGCAGCGCGGGCGCACGAGCTGGGGGTCGAAGTGCGCTGCGGGGCGCGGGTGCGCGACGTGGTCGACAGCGTGGCGACAAACGAGGTCGAAGTCGAGATTGAGGTGGTTGACGGAGGTGCAAGTGCAGGTGAGCTGGAGCTGGAGCGGATGCGGGCCGATGCGGCAGTGGCAGCCGACGGGGTTTGGTCGCAGCTTCGGGACCGAGTGCTGCGCCGCTCCGTCTCGCCCGAGCCCACGGGCGATTTGGCTTATCGCATTTTGCTCGATCTCGACAGCCATCTCGACGCCGCCATCCTGCCGCCCGTCGTGCGCGCCCCCGGCATTCGCATATGGGCCGGCCCGCGCATGCATGCCGTCGCCTACTCGGTCCGCGGCCAGAAACTTTGGAACCTGGTGCTCGTCGTCCCGGATGATCTACCTGATCACGTGGCCCGTGCCACCGGCCATGTCGACGAGATGCGCGCGCTCTTTCGCGACTGGGACCCCAGGTATGCCTTATTCCCCGAAGACATCCTAGGTAGTTGAATCCAGCGTCTGGATGTACTGAATTCAACTACCTACGTAGGACAAGATGGTGTGCTGACCGCATCAAGCCTGCAGAGCCTCCTCGAGCACGTTGACCGCGTCGACAAATGGCGCTTGATGCACCGTCTGTCCTCCAACGCTTCCTCCATACCATACTCCCGCTGACGCGCCTGCAGTGCCTCCGCTCGAGCGCTGGACTTCGGAATCCATGCGCTGCGCTCTTGCCGGCGACGCCTGCCACGCCATGCTGCCCTACATGGCCCAGGGCTCCAACATGGCCTTCGAAGACGCCGCCGTCCTGGGTGCCGCCTTCGCCGACGTTCGCGATCCCGCCGCCGTCCCCGCCGCCCTGGCCGCCTACGAAACAATCCGCGCCGTCCGCGTCAACGCCATCAAGTACGAGACCGTCCGCCTGCGTCGCGAGTGGCACCTGCCCGACGGCGACGCCCAGGTCGAGAGGGACTCGTGGCTTGCCCGCAGCTTCGAGAAGAACGATTCCACTTGGTAAGACGACCCCTATCGACTCTCTCCCGTGCCGGGTGCTGACTTCCGTCTTTTAGGTCGCATCCGCGCTTTCAGCCCTGGTTGTATGGCTACGACGCTTATGAAGACGCGAAGCAATCACTGGCGTGTCCTAACGCTTATGGTCCTAAATAGTCCGCAATATAATGACTGCCTTTCCCCCCTCTCCCCGATGCCCTCTCAAGCATAGAACTTTTCAGACACTCGTGACAATGATCATAGTGAACCATTAAAGCTATATTTAGTCGGACTTTATTGTCAAAAGAAAAAAAAAAAGGGGGGGGGGGGGGGGGGGGGGGGGGGGGGGGGCCTTTACCCCCCTTTTTTTTCCCCCCCCTGGGCTTTTTTTTCCTGGCCCCCAACCCCCCCCCCCCCCCAAAACAAAAAAAA